>BQKZ01003856.1:27310-57031 GCA_036244855.1 Temnopleurus reevesii
ATACATGTATTTGCCATTGTGTAGGAAGATATATTAGATGATTTCAAGAACCCATTCTAGCTATTCGCTCTCACATGACAAAAGGAAGTATTAACCATTTTCAAGTTTTCAAGATATGAAGTAAAAACTATATTTTGGCTCAGTTATTTATGTTATCTACATTTGATTTGGTTTAGAATTACTGTTTCGACACATGCCCTAATAATATTCATGATATTTTTTTAATTGAAATGCTAATTTTCGTTTGAAAAAATCCTGAAAACTGGTTCAACATTTTGGTTAATATTTCCTATTGGCATGGTATTCCAGGATTGGGCCTATATGTTTTGTGTATGAACTGTCAAGAAGAACTTTCTGAAAGTTCTTTTGAGATAATCCTTTATTAAGCTGTTAGATATCGTTGCTAGTAGTATATGCAAAAATGTGCATTGAAGATTTTAGTTGATGCTTGCTTTTGTGATGGAAGGGCAATCTTGTGATCTACTTCATACCATGTTATCTGTCCTGAGGGGTGTTGCTCAAAATCATCTGTAAATCAACTGCAACTTTGCAAATTGTAACGAGCATTTTCAGTCGCGCACAGTATGCGCATTTAACAAGACGCGCATGAAACAATGTTTTTGATTGGCACGTTCCGATCAACTGCAACTTGCGATCAATTGCAACTTTTGAACAACACCCCCCTGGTGTTACTAATACTAATCATTTACTTTTTAATAATACTTGTAGTAATATTTATAGTTTCAAAGATAGTAGTATGAAATGTTCCGTAAAGTCAGCAGCCCACATGTACATGAAAGTATGACAGCCTTTTGATAATTATCTGTCAATTTTTAACTTCTAAGTATTAAGAACCAAAGTATTGGGAATTTTCTTGGTGAAACATTTAGTATGTTTTTATGTTAATGGTACCTTCGTACTTTGAATTTATGTTACATCATTGATTCTGGCTGATCTTTTAATAATATTTGGTTAAAAACTATAGCATATTTTCTTAGGATATGCACTAAATTCATGTAAATGAAATCTGTGTTGCAGAATTCAAGTTAATATAGCTCAATTGATATTTATTCACTGAGCATAAAGCCCATGTTCATATACCAAGCAACAACCAAAAAATAAAAACCATGTATATGTGAAATTGGATTAAATCCTTTGGACCAGAGAAATTCTCTCTATATCATGGGGAATCTGGTGCATAAAAAGTACCCCTAGTATTATATCGAAACCTTGTTATATCAGGACCAGAATACAATAAAATACAAAGAGATGGGACAAGGAAAACTACCTTGTTATAACAAAATCTCGTTGTATCAGTGCTCTTTATAACGAAGTTGGACTGTACTTTGTTTTTGAAAATCCAAATAATATGTGTAAATGACCCATTGCAAATGTATTGTCAACCATCACTGCCAAGCCAGTGAAGGCTACTTTGCTCTTCATAACATAGACAAGCTTGATACAGACATACTACATGTATTGTGAAAACTAAATGAAAGCATTCAGATCCTGGTGCAACTTTACTTGGTATTAAATTCTAATTTAGAAATTCAGTTTAAACATTATTACACAAATAATTTCAAATCTGATTATGTCTGATCAGTGCTGTAAAGTGGTTCATCTTCCTTTCTATTTTGGGAAATTTTTTGCATTGTAATTCTTATGATTTTTGTTTACATAAATGTATTGTATGATCCAGTTCTTTTTGTCTGTATTAATAAATGATCATTATCATGGACAGTATTAGTTTCCATGTTGCTTAAATTTCTCAGATTGTACAAGTGCATTTCATTCTTTCATTTTACTTATATTTACAGGGGCACTAGCCCCTTGAATTGTACTCTCCTTGAATGAAGAAAAACAGATGAACAAACTGACAATTTGAGCAAAATTGGATAACCAGTTCAAAAGTTACACATTTTCAAAATCACAGAGGTATAACGATCCCTGTCGCAGATGGGCATCCTAGCGATCAACAACATCATGTGTCATCATGTCGGACAACTCCTCATGTAACATGTATACAAAAGTTCTACTTTTTTTTCGGGGTATGAGTATAGCATTCCTTTATCAATTCTACATGTACATCTATTTCGAGGTATGAGTATAGCATTTCTTTATCAATTCTACATCTATTTCGAGGTAAGAGTATAGCATTCCTTTATCAATTCTACATCTATTTTGAGGTATGAGTATAGCATTCCTTTATCAATTCTACATCTATTTCCAGATATGAGTATAGCATTCCTTTATCCTTGTATCAAATTTTACTTTAATCCATTTTTGAAAATTCTATGTACAAAATGAATGTGAAGTTGTCAATATGACGTCACAGATTCCGTTGATGTTGCCAATTGCACGGATCCCCATCAGTGGCAGTGGTCGTCATATCTCTGTGAATTTGAAAATTCTTAACTTTTTTATTGGAATGTCCGATTTTGCTCAAATTTTCAGCTTTTTCTTAAGATTTTTCTTCATTAAATGAGAATGTGACAATTCCAAAAGTTGCTTCTCCTTTAATGTTCTACTAATATTCTCTCATTCACTGTTACTAAAAAAGTGATTAATAAAAAATAGTTGAACAAATATTTCCCTTCTGAAATGTTCCTCCCTATCATTCACTGCAATGGAATATTATTCCCTGTCAGAGAATGTTAAAATAGCAACAAATATTCAAATGCTGCGGTAGTGAATTTGTGAATTTGTTGAACTGTGTCTCTGTTCATGAAATATTACAGTATTTCTTAAGATTTGCTTATCAACTGAATCAACACACATTGCTTCAAGACAGAGGATAACAAGATAACAAAAGCTATGGTTTACAATAAAAGAACATTGTTTCAGAGTTTATTTTTGGCATTGAAGTGCGGGTTCAATATACATGCATACAAACAAATTATAATACATAGGCCTCAAGCTATACTGAGAATAAAGCATTGATGGCCAACTCCAATAAAACCTAAACAGGTCATATATCATTCAAGAATCAATACAATCAACTTTATCAATTTGAACATGTTCATTCAACGGATGAATCATAAATTCTCAACAGTAATGAAAGATAGAAAGAAACATTATATACAAGTTCTATTGATCATATTCTAACAATTATTCAAGTAGGTAACGTAGATTCAAACATCAAAAATGCCAAGAGAATGAAAGGCAAGCCTTAGGTGTCTACTTCCAGGGGTGTTGTATGATCACACTGGAAAACAAAAATTATATGAGAATATGACAATAAATAATGTGCACTATAATATGCCATTGATAGCCAACTCCCTGCAGCACCCCATTGGTGTCATCTACAACAATAAAACACTTCTACTTATGTAGATATACAGGTGTATAACTATCGCTATAGCAACACGGGGTCACTGCAAGGAAAGTATTGCCTGCATTGAATGAACAAATATTGTTCAGCCATTATCAGGTGGACTTGACATAAGATTACATGAAATGTTTTTTTCCCCTGAAATATCTGGTTCAGCATTTACACTTTTCAAAATTTGATCTAATTAGACAGTTTGAGTCTAGAATTTTATATCATGGACAATATCATTTATATGAGTAGATGGAAAAGACTGTCGGATAGTGCAGTGGGGAAGGGACATTTCTAGCACTATATGCATACACCATATTGCAATTGATAAAAGGTACAATGGTGTTGATATATGAGCAGCAGGGGGAGATAGTGTTGATATATGAACAGGAGGAGGAGATAGTGTTTATATATGAACAGGAGCAGGAGGAGATAGTGTTGATATATGAGCAGGAGGAGGGGGAGATAGTGTTGATATATGAGCAGGAGGAGGAGGAGATAGTGTTGATATATGAGGAGGAGGAGGAGGAGGAGATAGTGTTGATATATGAGGAGAAATAATAGATATTCACCTGTTGATATAAAAATGAAGTATCAATATGACTGTGGAGTGTTGTAATAAATAAAAAAGCATCAAATACAATACATGTTGGTGCCTTCCTTGTAATGGAATGATAATTAAATTAATACATGAGGCTAATGAAACTCTATTCTTTGTTTCCTGTCGGCATTGTGATTCTGATGCTGCATTTGGCAGCAAAAATCTGACAGTAATTCATAATCAGATTTCAATAAATTGTCATTGTTTGTAGGGAGGAACAATGGTCTAAAATGTATTACTAGAATACATCATATATTATAAGTGATATATAGTGAGATATTGCACAATATCAATGAAGTATTCTGAAGAATTTAAGATAATGAATAATGAAAGAGTTGCCACATTCTTGTAACAGGAAACTCCTGATTAGGTTTCATTAGCATAAACATTACATATAAAGGTCTGAGGATAACCATGCATTTACTTGTATATAAGTACATAAAAGCGTCTCTCTATTATGAAGATATTTTACAAATACACATTTGCTGTCAAAGCAAGCAATCAATTCCTACAAAATATATCAACAGTACACTATAACATATCATATGTAATTTGTATATCTTATATCAAACAATTTCCTTATCTCCAATATTTTGCATATATTGTTTACAACGTATCACCAAAATAAAGACATAAAATCAAACAACAAGAAAGATGTAACATTCTCATAAGACTGGGAGAGGGTTTTTACTATTTGGTTAAAAAATTACATTAGATTATGAGTTGGAATTCATATATTTCCTGCTTATTTGGTCCATAGAAAATGATCAAAGGCGGCTGCTAATTATAATGCTTATTATCCCGTCCCTGCAAATTGCAGGTGTTGATCATTCTGTGACACAACACAAGCTTCTTACTTCAATGCATGCTGGGATACAAGCTACAGGTAATCATTTTCATTAATTAAACTAGACTAGAGTCTTGATTTGAGAGAACCTGATGACGGTCCCAGCATGTATCAATACATCACCCCTCCACACAGGGATCATCATTGAAACTAACAATTCAGGAATCTATATACCCCTGCACACAGGGATCATCATTGAAACTAACAATTCAGGACTCTATATACCAAAGAGAGTCACAAGTGAAATATTTTTTATTGTGACAATCCCCAAGTGCACACCTGAGAGTATTTGTGAATCAGCTGAGGGGATTGATGTGGCTCCAGAAATATCATCAAAGTGTATTTTAGTTTGCTCAAAACGTTTTGGCAGGTCACTCCTGTCCCTGCGACGGTTTGCATTTCAGTTGAATTTTGCCTTTAATGGCTGTGTTTGTATTTGTGCTTAGATGAATCACGGTGCATAAGTCTATAGGGGTGTTGCTCAAAAGTTGCAGTCGATCGAAAGTTGCAGTTGATCGGAATGCGCCAATCAAAATCATTGTTTCATGCGCGTCTTGTTAAATGTGCATACCGTGCGCGTATGCAAATGCGCGTTACAATTGGCAAAGTTGCAGTTGATTTGCAGTTGATTTTGAGCAACACCCCATATGAATACATGTGGTCCATACTTGCTCTGTCATAGAAAGATGAATATCAATCCTGAAGCCAGACTGACTTCTAGTCTTAATCACATCCAGCTTGGTATTATAACTAATATCATTGCTTAAAGGAGTACTCGGGTTAATTTATATAATATCATAGTAAACAGAGATGTTGCGCCAAATCTAAAGCCTTGGTTTTAACAACGGAGAAATGTCAAACTAAGCACCAAACTTTAAAAAAAATTACACTTAGAATAGCACCTAAATAGATGTGCAAAACAAGGAGCACCAAGAAATAACCAGGAAAGAAAAAAAAAATACTGGAAAAAATTATTTTACTATGATTTTTTGAAGGAAAACATGGCTTTCATATTCACTGGTGAGTTTTTACTGTATAAATAAACAGACAAAATTATATTCTGAAAAACAGGAATTATTTGTGGGAACACCATCTATGTAAGAAAATTTGTAGAAAGCCCATTTGGCATAATAAAAGAGTAAAAGATAATATAAATCATCAAAGCATATAAATAAACTGTAATTCATTACACTGAGATAAAAGGTAAGCAAATATTACCGCCTGGCACTGTACCTAAGCCAAGTCTTATAAACATTGATTTCATCAACCATCTGAAGTGGTAATAGGCCGTTTTCAATGTGAACTTTGACCCCCTGGACTCTAAATCTAATCAGTAATTTTTTTCTCACACATATACCTTGACCCCAATTTGATAAAATATCTGTTTTCTGTTCTGAAGATATTGTGGGAAAACACTCGCATTATCACAGTAGAAAGTTACGGATGCGTGACGAGAGGACAAATAAATAATTATTGTACATTCATATTGTGCAATTTCGATATGAATATACTCAAATGCGCATTACAAGAGAATAACAAGTAAATAGAAATGTGATGTGATAAACAAAGTAAGCTAATCCATTAAAAGTACATGTATTCTTAAACAAGTGGGTTTAGAGCGCTGTTTTGAATAACCTAATTGATTGAGCAGTGCGAAATTTGAGTGGGAGATTGTTCCAGACAACACAAAAATAAAAAAAAATATTCAAGGTGAATAGCTGCAAAAATTGTGTTGAGATGTAAAAACCCCGGCTCTTGCACCTGTACTAAAATATAGATAACTTATTATGGCACTTGTAGAGAGCTCTGCTTCTTGTAAGCACTATACTACTAGCAACCAACCACATTGTAGCATCAACCACTCAGAACCATTGACAGATCTTGAATGCCTTGAGTTGCGCCAATTAAAATTGCTTAAATGTGCATGTCTTCATAAAACAATAATCCAAATTCAATTTGCAATTTGTTTTCATTAGGTCATGCCTTTATCCTACATTCTAACGTTTTGCATTGAAAATCATATCTTTCAAAACAGCTTATAAATGTAATAAATCAGCTAGATGCTAGGTGTAACTATTCTTGATGTTTGGCCACAGTGAGTATTCCAGGCATTGAAGAGGCTTTCCTTCTGTTTGTCGTCTTATGACCACCCAAGACTAGCGTAAAGCATGCGCAGACCCTGTATAACGCTCTGTGCATGCGCAGACCCTGTATAACGCTCTGTGCATGCGCAGACCCTGTATAACGCTCTGTGCATGCGCAGATCCTGTATAACGCTCTGTGCATGCGCAGATCCTGTATAACGCTCTGTGCATGCGCAGATCCTGTATAACGCTCTGTGCATGCACAGATCCTGTATAACGCTCTGTGCATGCACAGATCCTGTATAACGCTCTGTGCATGCACAGATCCTGTATAACGCTCTGTGCATGCGCATGCAGACCCTGTATAACGCTCTGTGCATGCACACAAGACTAGCGTAAAGCATGCACAGATCCTGTATATAACGCTCTGTGCATGCACACACGACTAGCGTAAAGCATGCACAGACCCTGTATAACGCTCTGTGCATGCGCAGACCCTGTATAACGCTCTGTGCATGCACAGATCCTGTATAACGCTCTGTGCATGCGCAGACCCTGTATAACGCTCTGTGCATGCACACACCGAAAGCCTACGGTCTGTCCTTGCAGACTAAATCCCTATCTAAAGGATCGCTACAGCTCTGCTTGGTGTGACCACACTTTAATCTTCTTGACGATACTGGAGATTTGCACAATCAGTTCCCAAACCATTTTATCCATATATGCCTAGACTGGCATTAATTAGACCGTAAATTAGGGTAAATGCAATTTTTTTCATTACAGGAAAAGAAATAAAAGCAGTGTTTGTAGGTTAGAGTTATAAATAACTAATTCCCATGGATTACATGAATAAGGTCATAGGTATGCAGTACCTGGATTATGACATTGCTTTACTCCAAGATAGTTACAGAGCTTTATTCAGCTCCCGAGCCCTCTAAAATAGAGACCAAAAATTAATCAATACAAATATATGTTGGCAAGTAGGTTATATTCATATTTATATATAGGCATATAAAACCTTTAAAATATGTACAAAAAGCAGTGTGGCACACAAAATATATACAAAAGAAGGTCAGTCAAACAACAAGGTATCATATGTCTGGTGAAATCTTTTTCTACAGCAGAATAATTGGAGAATCATTTTGATAAATCTCTCAAACATAAATAAAAAATGTTGATATAAAATTCCTTGTTTTTATGCTTTTTTTTTAAAGTGTCACGAAAATGTAGTTCAAACTATTTGCTTTATAAATGCTCAATTACATATGTATTGCCTACATTGAAAGGAAATTTCATGCGCACTGATTGATTTTGTCCAGTCAAAAATGTATTGTACAAATTGAAAAGGTGTTATATCAAAAGAAGCAAACAAGTTAATGCTATCTTGCCTGTTATCCTTTCAGAACTGCACCAAATTGAAAAAGATGTGATAAAAAAACAAGCAAACATATTTATGTGAGTCTAACTTGTCTTGTGTGAAATAGAAAAAGATACAAGCCAACTGTTAAGATTCCTTTCCATATTTTTATTCTATTACACATAGCGCAGTGGTATGGAAAGGAATGGATATCAGTAAGCAACTAAAAAGAGGAGAGTACTATAATCCACTGCACTAGTGTCATGGTGGCAAATATTGTATCATCCAGTGTAACACTGAGCCCGTTTCTTGGCTGTTTTTTCTAGTATACCTCTCAATATCACAGAGATGCCACAAGGGTTAAATGAAATTTCCTGAAATAGCAAGAAAATTGCCTGAAAATTGCCACTTGTCTATTCTTTTGTACACAATCATTTCATCGAATTTCCTGAAATCAGGAAATTTCCTGAAGTGTGGCATCTCTGATATCATGAATCACTTTTTGTTTTCCAGCTGAATTGTTTCAAGGGTACAGGTGGACAATATGAATATGTTCAAAATGACTGTTAATGTCCACATAATGAAGTAATCCCTAAGCAAGCAGAATAGGAAACAATTTTTAATTAAAGTTGGCACGTATAAACAAGCAAACGCTTTCAATGAAATTTCTCAATGCCATAGATTTATTATGATCGGTGCACTCGTCCTTATATCAGATGTTTTATGTCTTCATGCTTCTATGAAAAGTAATAATCTAAATTGAATTATGGACCATTTGAATAATTTTTAGCAACCTGGACAATCAGAGTTCATCTAAAAATAACTGAAAATCAATTTCATTAGTAAAGCTTCAGGAGTCTTTTGAGCATCTAAAACACGTTAAAACTGAATTTTGACAGACTTTTCAAAATTGTGCTTTTGAAAATGAGGATCTCTCTCTTTTGTGTAAGGGAAACAATTTTTAACTATCTTTCCAAAACTTGGAAAGGCTCAAATATAAATTTGTCTCAATCTGCAAATTGGCAATATGACGTGAATTACACAAATCTAACTAATCTTATCCAGACATGTGATAACCTTCTGAATCAATTGAATTTGCTAGAGCCTCTTATTTTGTCCAAAGGGGTATCCTCCAGTACATGAAAACTTTGTTCATACTTCAGGTCGTCAAGTCGTCAAGTGATAGAATTCCAATGTCCGTGTAATATTGCCTGTGAATCTGTAACACTTCAAAGTTCCTCTACAAAAAACAGTAAAGAAACTTTCCAAAACTACCATATAACATGTATAACATTTGAACACTTTACTAATCCATCTGTACAAGTAAACAATTTTATAATAATGTATACAAGAGAAACATTTATTCTTGCCTTTTAAATTTGAATATTTCAGACATTTCATTAACGCACTATACATTCAACATATTTTGAATATCCTTACATCGAAACCTAAAACTAGAATATCATTGACATTTGCATTGTGCATCTGCCAATGCCAGACAACACATGTTTTCTCATAGTAAAATGATGTCCAAAAGTTTATGAGATTACTTTTTCCTGACAAAATGTTTTTATTTTTTATTTCAGATGTATTTCATTGATCACCTGAACCCATAACAATTATTGACATTTAAATCTGGTCGTTTGTGAGGTTACAATAGATTGTCAATGGTTTCTGACATTTTTACCTATAATATTCTTGGACCGAACTGTACATATGCCAAACAAAAATTGTATTCCTGACTCTTTCCATCCTCTTTTGCTTCTTAAAGAGACACTAAGGGGGTGTTGCTCAAAATCAACTGCAAATCGACTGCAACTTTACAAGTTGTTACGCGCATTATCATTTGCGCACGGTATGCGCATTTAACAAGACGCACGTGAAACAAAAATTTTGATTGGCACGATCCGATCAACTGCAACTTGCGATCAATTGCAACTTTTGAGCAACACCCCCTAAGATGTATATGAATGCAGAATATCATCTTATCAGCATTGGTGAAAACTTGTTGACTGATTCTGAACTTATCATGACTGGAGTGGCGAAAGCTTGGGGACGGATAAAAAATAATATAATACCTCCAGTCCCAACTTAAGCAGAAAAGGCATAAAAGACAATTCCCTAAAAACTATATATACACAGATCAGCCTCAGTATGTTTGTGGAAAAAGGTTGTAATGAAATAAATCAATGTTTTATGGTCTCCATTGAACCCAATACAAACCACAAAAGAGAACAGATACAATGTCCTAAAAAATGGAAAGCTTAATCATCATATGTATCCAATATGCAAAGCAATGTCATTGTGATGTTAAACATTTCCAGGTTATGTATTCAAGCCTACGCTAGTGTTTTCAGTCATGGACCCATATTTTTTTGTGAATTTTTGTAGAATGCAGGTAGCCTTTTCATCATAAACTTTTAGAGCGGAATATCCATTGTGTCATGAGAAAAAGTGCAAGAATGTTACAGTATAGAAATCTAACCTGCAACATACAATGAAAGTGGAATTTAATAATACTAAAGGGGTGTTGTCCAAAAGTTTCAATTGATCACAAGTTGCAGTTGATCGGAACGTGCTAATTAAAATCATTGTTTCATGCGTGTCTTGTTAAGTGTGCATACCGTGCGCGAATGATAATGCGCGTTACAATATGCAAAGTTGCAGTTGATGTACTTATCTCAATACTGTACATTCTCTTGAAAAGTATTGCAGAAATTAGTTAGAGTCCACTTTAAAGAATAGGCCGGTTTACTGATAAATTCAAATTTTTGCTTGTTTCTTGCCAACGTTCATAGTTTCGTGGCATTCCTTATACCAGCTAGGAACAAACTGAATTACAATGCTTGGAGTCCAGTTTACATAATGTTGGGCAAGCCTCAGACAAGCTTTGGGCAGGCTTTCGGGTAGTCAAGAACAATTTTTGTGTATAAAGAATGCATAAAATTTGCATGGATTTGTATTGGCTGAATCAGATGTATATGCATATACAGTGATGATGCAATGTAATCAACAGAAATAAAAATAATTCTTTAAATTTATTGAATCCCTGAAGTATATGTTTCACCATACACCAAGATTGGGTATTTTTCCAACTGCAGACATATTTGTAGAAATTTGTGTACGTGAACATACAGTCGACCTTGCCTAAGTTGAATGCGTATAAGTTGAATAATCGCGTAAGGCGAAGGTTTTTTCAAGTCAAATTTCCTCTAGGTCGAATCTATTTTTGCAGTCCCAACAGATTCTACTAAGGCAAGGTTGACTGTATTTGTAACAGGCGGATTTGAATACAATTTGATATTCATATTTCTTCCTATTTTTACCAGGATAACAAATATCTTCATTACATGCGGACATAAAAGGCCTTGTTAGGAAGATTTACGAGAGTAAAACAATTGTATGCATTGTTCAGATGCATCAACATGACTCTAACATGGGACCCTGGAATTAAAACCTTTTCACCCCAATTCTTATATACGGAAATACGGAAAGAAGATAGTCTTCAATTCAGACCTTATGAAAGAATGTATTTATTCAGATGTGTCTGGAAGGTAACCTAGCATTGGTAACCAGTCTTCCACAGTTGTGCTACAGAAGGCATTTCCTATTGAGACACCAACAATTTCCATTAATTAAGTCTGCATTGTGAGATTAGCACGAGAGTGAGATTAGCATGGGAGTGTGATATTCCTCTATCTAGCTGAGGGGTGTCTGTGATGCCCAAATGAGAAAGCCAGATCTTGACGCTATCTAGCTGACGGGTGTCTATGATGACCAAATGAGAAAGCCAGATCTTGACTCTATCTAGCTGAGGGGTGTCTGTGATGCCCAAATGAGAAAGCCAGATCTTGACTCTATCTAGCTGAGGGGTGTCTGTGATGCCCAAATGAGAAAGCCAGATCTTGACTCTATCTAGCTGAGGGGTGTCTGTGATGCCCAAATGAGAAAGCCAGATCTTGACTCTATCTAGCTGAGGGGTGTCTGTGATGCCCAAATGAGAAAGCCAGATCTTGACTCTATCTAGCTGAGGGGTGTCTGTGATGCCCAAATGAGAAAGCCAGATCTTGACTCTATCTAGCTGAGGGGTGTCTGTGATGCCCAAATGAGAAAGCCAGATCTTGACTCTATCTAGCTGAGGGGTGTCTGTGATGCCCAAATGAGAAAGCCAGATCTTGACTCTATCTAGCTGAGGGGTGTCTGTGATGCCCAAATGAGAAAGCCAGATCTTGACTCTATCTAGCTGAGGGGTGTCTGTGATGCCCAAATGAGAAAGCCAGATCTTGACTCTATCTAGCTGAGGGGTGTCTGTGATGCCCAAATGAGAAAGCCAGATCTTGACTCTATCTAGCTGAGGGGTGTCTGTGATGCCCAAATGAGAAAGCCAGATCTTGACTCTATCTAGCTGAGGGGTGTCTGTGATGCCCAAATGAGAAAGCCAGATCTTGACTCTATCTAGCTGAGGGGTGTCTGTGATGCCCAAATGAGAAAGCCAGATCTTGACTCTATCTAGCTGAGGGGTGTCTGTGATGCCCAAATGAGAAAGCCAGATCTTGACTCTATCTAGCTGAGGGGTGTCTGTGATGCCCAAATGAGAAAGCCAGATCTTGACTCTATCTAGCTGAGGGGTGTCTGTGATGCCCAAATGAGAAAGCCAGATCTTGACTCTATCTAGCTGAGGGGTGTCTGTGATGCCCAAATGAGAAAGCCAGATCTTGACTCTATCTAGCTGAGGGGTGTCTGTGATGCCCAAATGAGAAAGCCAGATCTTGACTCTATCTAGCTGAGGGGTGTCTGTGATGCCCAAATGAGAAAGCCAGATCTTGACTCTATCTAGCTGAGGGGTGTCTGTGATGCCCAAATGAGAAAGCCAGATCTTGACTCTATCTAGCTGAGGGGTGTCTGTGATGCCCAAATGAGAAAGCCAGATCTTGACTCTATCTAGCTGAGGGGTGTCTGTGATGCCCAAATGAGAAAGCCAGATCTTGACTCTATCTAGCTGAGGGGTGTCTGTGATGCCCAAATGAGAAAGCCAGATCTTGACTCTATCTAGCTGAGGGGTGTCTGTGATGCCCAAATGAGAAAGCCAGATCTTGACTCTATCTAGCTGAGGGGTGTCTGTGATGCCCAAATGAGAAAGCCAGATCTTGACTCTATCTAGCTGAGGGGTGTCTGTGATGCCCAAATGAGAAAGCCAGATCTTGACTCTATCTAGCTGAGGGGTGTCTGTGATGCCCAAATGAGAAAGCCAGATCTTGACTCTATCTAGCTGAGGGGTGTCTGTGATGCCCAAATGAGAAAGCCAGATCTTGACTCTATCTAGCTGAGGGGTGTCTGTGATGCCCAAATGAGAAAGCCAGATCTTGACTCTATCTAGCTGAGGGGTGTCTGTGATGCCCAAATGAGAAAGCCAGATCTTGACTCTATCTAGCTGAGGGGTGTCTGTGATGCCCAAATGAGAAAGCCAGATCTTGACTCTATCTAGCTGAGGGGTGTCTGTGATGCCCAAATGAGAAAGCCAGATCTTGACTCTATCTAGCTGAGGGGTGTCTGTGATGCCCAAATGAGAAAGCCAGATCTTGACTCTATCTAGCTGAGGGGTGTCTGTGATGCCCAAATGAGAAAGCCAGATCTTGACTCTATCTAGCTGAGGGGTGTCTGTGATGCCCAAATGAGAAAGCCAGATCTTGACTCTATCTAGCTGAGGGGTGTCTGTGATGCCCAAATGAGAAAGCCAGATCTTGACTCTATCTAGCTGAGGGGTGTCTGTGATGCCCAAATGAGAAAGCCAGATCTTGACTCTATCTAGCTGAGGGGTGTCTGTGATGCCCAAATGAGAAAGCCAGATCTTGACTCTATCTAGCTGAGGGGTGTCTGTGATGCCCAAATGAGAAAGCCAGATCTTGACTCTATCTAGCTGAGGGGTGTCTGTGATGCCCAAATGAGAAAGCCAGATCTTGACTCTATCTAGCTGAGGGGTGTCTGTGATGCCCAAATGAGAAAGCCAGATCTTGACTCTATCTAGCTGAGGGGTGTCTGTGATGCCCAAATGAGAAAGCCAGATCTTGACTCTATCTAGCTGAGGGGTGTCTGTGATGCCCAAATGAGAAAGCCAGATCTTGACTCTATCTAGCTGAGGGGTGTCTGTGATGCCCAAATGAGAAAGCCAGATCTTGACTCTATCTAGCTGAGGGGTGTCTGTGATGCCCAAATGAGAAAGCCAGATCTTGACTCTATCTAGCTGAGGGGTGTCTGTGATGCCCAAATGAGAAAGCCAGATCTTGACTCTATCTAGCTGAGGGGTGTCTGTGATGCCCAAATGAGAAAGCCAGATCTTGACTCTATCTAGCTGAGGGGTGTCTGTGATGCCCAAATGAGAAAGCCAGATCTTGACTCTATCTAGCTGAGGGGTGTCTGTGATGCCCAAATGAGAAAGCCAGATCTTGACTCTATCTAGCTGAGGGGTGTCTGTGATGCCCAAATGAGAAAGCCAGATCTTGACTCTATCTAGCTGAGGGGTGTCTGTGATGCCCAAATGAGAAAGCCAGATCTTGACTCTATCTAGCTGAGGGGTGTCTGTGATGCCCAAATGAGAAAGCCAGATCTTGACTCTATCTAGCTGAGGGGTGTCTGTGATGCCCAAATGAGAAAGCCAGATCTTGACTCTATCTAGCTGAGGGGTGTCTGTGATGCCCAAATGAGAAAGCCAGATCTTGACTCTATCTAGCTGAGGGGTGTCTGTGATGCCCAAATGAGAAAGCCAGATCTTGACTCTATCTAGCTGAGGGGTGTCTGTGATGCCCAAATGAGAAAGCCAGATCTTGACTCTATCTAGCTGAGGGGTGTCTGTGATGCCCAAATGAGAAAGCCAGATCTTGACTCTATCTAGCTGAGGGGTGTCTGTGATGCCCAAATGAGAAAGCCAGATCTTGACTCTATCTAGCTGAGGGGTGTCTGTGATGCCCAAATGAGAAAGCCAGATCTTGACTCTATCTAGCTGAGGGGTGTCTGTGATGCCCAAATGAGAAAGCCAGATCTTGACTCTATCTAGCTGAGGGGTGTCTGTGATGCCCAAATGAGAAAGCCAGATCTTGACTCTATCTAGCTGAGGGGTGTCTGTGATGCCCAAATGAGAAAGCCAGATCTTGACTCTATCTAGCTGAGGGGTGTCTGTGATGCCCAAATGAGAAAGCCAGATCTTGACTCTATCTAGCTGAGGGGTGTCTGTGATGCCCAAATGAGAAAGCCAGATCTTGACAGAGACCTACATCAGTCTCAGGTGGAAACAGGCATACCTCATTCTCAGTGGTCGCTACAACCTTGAAGGTTTGAACGTAAAGACTAGTTTTGCGGCCTCTCTCCTTTTTCTCGGAACTGATGAAGATATATCTGTTGAAACACATAGAGATAAAACAGAGCTTGCAATTAATGTCTCAATTTCATGACTAAACTATTGATCTCTCTGGCCTGTAATCTGAAGCAGAGGTCTTACTTAACTATTTAAATGTTGAGCTTCTTAAGGTTTTTATTGGGGTTCATCTCTTTAAGCCTTGGTCACATAGGACCCCGGAAGCAACACGATTCACCCCGACTCTTTGTTAATTCACAGTTAACTGCCTCCGAACAACGAGTCGGGGTGATTCGTGTTGCTTCCGAGGTTCTATGTGACCGGGGCATTAGCGTGGGACCCACCAGTCATACAGCCCATGAGCTCAACATTGGTCACAAGCTCGGCATGCACTTATTATACACTTATTATCCAAAAATTAATTTCATATCATTATCAGAATATTTTCAGATTTATAGATACTAGATTAGTATATCTTGCTCAAGGCACTCACAAAATAAATTTTCACCAATGCTTACCACGTATGTTCTATAATACTACGAAACAAATGGGAGAATAAAAGGCGCAGACATTTTGAAGACAGAAATTAATCAGTGGAAAAGACTATTTGATGATTCTGTTTCTTTTGATCATCAAAATCAAAGATTATTCATTTATAAATAGATAAGGGAATTTACAAGAACCACACTGGTCAACAGCAAATTTGTTGTCTAGGATTTTTCAGCTGATTTATGGTGAATCTGAGGCGCTGAATCCAAAAATCACATTGGTTTTGCTCATTGCAATCAGGTCAAGTTTCCGAGCTATCCCCACATGTTTTTTTTTAATGTTTTGTTCACTTGGATGCATGTGTGGAGCACTTTTGGTGGGGTGAAAAGTCATGGAAAATACATATTTTTGTTAGGAATGCTCATATTAATGGCAACAATTATTCAGGTTCAATATTTTCTTGTTATTATGTTGAAACGCCTCAGTTTGAAGCTGTGAAACCTTAAAATCCTCAAAAATTTGGATTGGGCAAAGCATAAGTTTATTAGACAAAAACTGAACTGAAAGAATAGCCAAATTGAACATAAATTAGATAAACAAAACAAACAAAGTTTGAGAAAAAAATGAACAGGTATTGTGAAAATGATAAATTTTTAATTAAAATATTGATGAAAATGATAAACATCATTATAGACCAATCTGCAACTTTCTTGACACCTTTTATTACCAGCTGTACCATGTTATCATGCTCATATAAGAAAATTGTTAATATATGCCTTTATATTTATGATAATCTATTACTTAAAATGATGAAATATTATGCAACTCAATTGTTGTAGTATATGAAATATTTTTCAGGTTCACACAAAGAAATATGGAAGTATTGAATTGTTTATTTTGTTCAATTTCTTTAAAAATCTGAACATTCTGAGTTTTTTTAAATATAGGTATCAATTGATGAAGGATAAACGAGCCATTATCTCATCACCAATTTCACCAAATTTGCAAATTTATCTAGTGATTTTGCCATTGTTTTATCACTTTTTATATTATTCAAAATTCATCATTTTCTCTTTACCTCTCCAATTTTCCTCAAACTTTTTTGGTTTTGTTTATACTAGATTTTTGTTCTGCCGTTGAAAAATTAAATATTTTGGCTGGTTTCACCATTTAATTTTGATAAAATATCCATATGTTTTACCCATCCAAATTTTAGAGGATTTTGATGTTTCATGGGCTTCCAACTGAGCCATTTTCAACAAAATCACCCTCAATTATTGGACCTTAATATTTCTTTCTATCAGTATAATCATTTCTAACCAAAATATTCAGGGCCCGATTGCATAAAAAGTTGCGTTTTAACGCAAGTCAGAAAATTAAACGCAACTCGAATTCAACCAATCAGGAGCGCGTATTTTGGACTTGCGTTTAATTTTGAGAGTTGCGTTAAATCGCAACTTTTTATGCAATAGGGCCCATTTCATTTCACCAAACACCTTCCAAAAGGGATCCACACATGCGTACATGTGAACAAAACGTAAAAAACAACATGTGGGGATAGCTCGAAAACTTGGCTTGATTGAACGAAACCGAGGTGATTTTTTTATTCAGTGCATTAGATTCACCCTAAATCACCTAAAAACATAGACAACTTTCAAAAAGTAAAATTTTGTTGACCAGTGTCATTTATTTATTCTAATTTCCATACATTGTGTCAAATCAAATGATAAATAAGCAAAATTGTTCATTAGAAACACGTCGGCATTGACATAAGCAACATTGAATAACTGCAAATTTCACAATTTTCATGAAATATCAAAGTTTGATTTTTTTTAATAAACAAGATTTTGTCATCATATTTCATTCCATTTAATGAATCTTGTGAGCAGCTTAATTCAATGAGTTACACTAGACATATCTTTAAATTTAGAATGTAACCCAATGGATCGAGGCAAAATGATTGACTATGTTCGACTTGGTATGTGAAGTGAATGGATATCCCGTGGCATGCTATTGTAACTATTAAAGCCCAAGTACAGTTTTGGTAAAAGCGAATATTTTTATCGCCAAATTTTGTCTTCAAATCTACTTAAAAAGAAACATGATATCATGAACATGTTGTACAAAAGATTGTACGAAAAATTAACAAGTTTTGGAAAAGTTATAACCTAAAGTGTGGAAAATATTTTAGCGTCGTAGCCCCCGACGCGAATTCAATATTTTCTTTCTTGATAAAGGACAGCTTCTCATGAACAGAATTGGATAAAAATTTCAGAATTTATTCTTTATGTATTCCTTTTTAGCATGCTTTAATAAAATCTTGGAAATAATTTTCTATATGCCCGATAAGAAGCAAAATATTGTTATAACCAAGAGAGGGCGCTAAATACGATTTAACGGTCAAATTCAAATTTTCAAAAGAATTCGCTCGTAGAAAAATATGCTATGATCTTGAAATGTGTATAGAAACTATATGTCATGGTATATATCCCCAAAATTCACATTTCTTTAATCTTTACCAAAACTATACATGGGCTTTAAATGCTTATCCTATTGTATACGATGTTTGGCAGCTGCACCATACTCACCTATCTAGATATGTGTCTTCCCATTCAATGAATCTCATCTCTCTCCGAAACTGCGAAAATAAGAACAAAAACAAACAAATTAGATCAAAAACTCCACATTCCACATTATTTGGGGATAAAAAGTTTCCTCCATTTCAAAGAATTAAAATATCCATGTGGTTCAACAATTTTGATACGTGTCCCTAATAATATAGAATCTAAACCGATCTGTGAGTTTGCAAACTTATTTATTTTCCTGAGAGTTTTATTTCAGTTGGATAACTCCATCAATAATTTGAATTCTATGGAGGCCCTTCAAAGTCTCTCTAAATTTATAATAGTTTCAATAAATCCAAAGTGTTTGCATTCATCCAAATGTGGTATTTCGATATTGGTATTATATACTATATCAGACATCTAGAGCAGAATCAGAAACACACTAAAATGTCTAAAATATCAATTACATTTGAAGTCACACTGAAACAAAGGCTTTGATATATAATAACCGTAAACAATCTCTGGGTTACCCTTATCAGGCAGAGAGAGGGTGGAATCCACCCCCCTCAACATTTCGCAAACGCGCACAAATATTTTTGCGACAAGTCATGACTTTTAACTTCCAAGTATCGCGCAAATTTTGAGACCAAATTCGCCGTGCCCATGTATACCATTTTTGTGCCACGCTCATTTGAAAAAAATTGTCCGCCCCAAATTTGCTAAAATACTTGATTTTGTGTACAAAGTCAATGCAAATTGTGTTTTGAGTAAAATATCATAAAAACTTGAATAATTTGATATTTAACGGCTCAAATTAGTTCATTTTTGCATCATTATGCCTCAAAAAATGTTGGCAACAAATATCAGTTAAAAAAACATAAATAAAAGGTCGAAAAACAAAGAAATTCATAAAACAATGAAATACATAAGAAAATAATTTCAATAAGGAATTTTTTTTCAATGTCATTGCAGAGAATGCTAACAGAAATATTTGAAAAAAAATCAGCTCAATTAGAGATTTAATTAGTGATTAAGAGTCCATTAAGAGAAATTAATTATAATTTCAACAATTTTGTGAAAAATTAACCATACATTTTGGTTGAGTACGCCACAAGCATCATGCGTGCCAATTTTCGTCGCGATTGCGCGTTTTACGGCCGAGATCTGATGGGGGGGGGGGTTAGAATCCGCCCCCCCCCCCCCCCCTTGCTATGGCATAGCTCAAAAAGGTCAGCCTGATTAGGGATAATGTCACTTTGTAAGCCATTATAACATAATCAACACTTATCTTCATCAAGATCATGTCATCAATGCAATGCAACAAGTATGTGCATTTAGTGGCACACAGACTTTACTGAGAGGGCACTAAAATACAAGAAAATGATGCATCAAGCATTTCTGTTTTCAATCCAATTTGGGCAATAAGGTTAGCACCTGAACAAGTTTCATTGCTCAGATGTCTGATGTAAAGCAAGTTACATACTTTCATACTGGTTATATACATATGTAACATGTGCCATCTTGTATGAGCAATCAAGCTTCCAGGTCTGTCTCTATATCTTCACATTGTAAATCCATTTGCTTTCTCATTTCATACCTTATTTCCTATTCAGCAGTTTAGTATTATCTAAACTTGTACTTGACACTAGTGTACAAAATTGTACTTTATTCAAATGGGGGAGCTGCATCTTTAATTTCTCATCAATTTATTCTAAAAGAATATTTGCAAAAGGTCTATTAGAGGGAGTGTGACTATTTACTTTGAGGAGTTCCAGTGATTGAAGATGTCTTGCCTCAGCGTGATTTGGCACTTGATCTTTTGGTTCTATCAATCCTTGTACATGCTTGAATATGAAAAAATATTTCCATTTTTATCTGCATAACACAACAAATTTGACTTTAAATGACCATTTCAGATTGGGTAAGCAAACACAAGCACCACTCACAACAAACCTACACTTAGGAGGTGTTGTTCAAAAGTTGCAATTGATCGAAACGTGCCAATCACAATCATTGTTTCATGCGTTTCTTGTTAAATGCGCATATATGGCATGCAAATGAAAATGCGCATTACAATTTGCAAAGTTGCAGTTGATTTGCATTTGATTTTGAATAACACCCTGTTAGAGTGAGACAAACCTACCTCCCGTTTAGAGTGATCCAATCTCTGCATGTCCTTTGTAAGAGGTGTATCAGAGAGGTCTACGCAGAAGGATTCAGCAGTGGGAGCCGTCTTGTCAATGTGTTTACTCAGAGTGTGTAGAGCTGCATCCTGCATCACAAATGTTATTCAAAATCATAAGAAAACATTGTAAGGCATATTCAGGTATCACACAATATGGTGTTTTTTTATTTCAGTCAACTGTGACGAAGGGCTAGTCGACCGGAAGTAGTACGTCATAGTTCTGCACGTCTGCTCATTGTTACGTCATGAGTCGTTGTGCCCATAACAATGAGTAGACGTCTGCTCATTGTTTTGGTAATGATGAAGAAATGTGAATTTTGGGGATGTTTATCATGACATGTATACACATTTTGAGACCATAGCATGTTTTTTTTACAAACTGATTCTTTTGAAAATTTGAATTTGATCGTTAAAATCGTATTTAGCGCCCTTTCTTGGGCGTTATCAAGCATATAAAGAGTTATTTCTAAGATTTGACAATAAAATGATATAGAGATATACACAACAATTAAATTCTTTAATTTTCATCCAATTCTGAGCATGGGAAGTTGTCATTTATCAAGAAAGAAAATATTGAAATATGTATTGAAAAAATTTACACATTTTAGGTTATAGCTTTTCCCAAACTCGTTCATTTTTTGCACAATCTTTTGTGCAATTTATATTTATGATACTATATTTCATTTCATATAGATTTGAAGACAAAATCTGGTGATCAAAATATTAACTTTTACCAAAACTATACTTGGGCTTTAAGCAGGGGTCCCAAAGAAGTTTTAAAACAGAATCCCATGACTTTTCATGATTTTTCCATGACTAAATCGCTAAAGACTCGGTTACATAGAGCCCCGGAAGCAAGACGATTCAACACGCTGGCAGCTAACTGTGAACTGAACAAAGAGTCGTATTGAATCATGTTGCTTCTTGGGCTCTATGTGACTGGGGCTTTATATAAGAATTTCTTTCAGGCACAGTCTCCACAATCACACACATATGACCTCCACATCCCCCTCACAGTCAAGTGTTCCACTCACTATCTTATAATCATGTGACTAATCATGTGACGTCTACATCTATTTATATTAGTACAGTCAAACCTCTTTATAAAGAGCACTAATATAACGAGCTTTTGTTAAAACAAGGTAATTTTCCTGGTCCCATCTCTTTGTATTGTATTGCATTTTGGCCCTGATATAACAAGGTTTCAATGTAACATATACACTGTTTCATAATCAGTCAGGGTGTCATTTCAATATAGTTAACAACCTTAAATTCAAGGAATTCCATAATTTATACATTGCTCTGCTCAAATTTTCCACATTCCCTGACCTTTCTTGAATTTCCATGACCAAATTATTTGACAGGATTTTGAAGGAAATATGCAGGTATTTCATGCTATAACGCCCCATCGCTTCATGCGAGCAAGGACAATATGTAGCATGTTTTGTTTTGTTTGGTCGAAATAGGTAACTTATTTTCTCAAGGGGCATCAATTTCAAGCCAAAGGCTTATGATCAACCCATCCCATGCAGTGATTCCTCAATTACTTGACCTGTATATTTGTTGCATGGGGAAAAAAAATTAAATCAATCAAATCAATCAATCAACTGGTCTGATTTAGGAGAGACTTACGACTGTCATATCAGGTTTGGGAAGGATGTTCTTAAGATGAATGAGTTCCATGTGATACCTCTGCATGTCTATTCCTGTGTAGTCATACCCATCTAAAGAAAACAAACAATTAAACAATTAATCAACCTCGTGTAAACATTTCAATATATAGAAATCATCTTTATTTCAATTATATAAAGAAGTTACATGAATAAGAAACCCAGGTCCTCCGTTAAAAGAAGAGTCTACCCCAAAATAATAATTTTTTAACAGAAGCAGACAAAATTGGTGAGTAAAACAAAAAAGTTTAAAGAAAATCAGACAAGTAATAATAAAAAAAAAAGTTATGAATTTTTAAAGATTAAAAAAATTGGCAAATCAGTGGAAATTTCCAGAGATATTGCCAATTTGATGACATCATGGGTGCGCAACGAGGGTTTTCATTATAAATATGGTGCAAAATTCATTATTTTTACAGAAAGTTGCAAAATTTGTATGAATGTATACATGCAAATAGTGGACCTACATGTCTATCATAAAGATATCCTATGGTTAAAGTTTTGAGGAAATCATATTTTTGGGGGAAAATGTAACATTTTATAACATTGATATAAATGTAATAGATAGTCAGTTGTGCACCTGTGACGTCATCAGTTGCCAATTTGTCTAAATGTTCAAACATTAATAACTCTCTTACTAGTTGTCCGATATTCCTCAAACCGATTTTGTTCTGTTCATCTATTTTTTCTTCTCCTGTTGAAGAAATATATATTTTGTGGTAGACTCTTGTTTTAAGAGAAGTGACACATTTCCAACTCAATTAACGTGAGGCAGGGTATACAGAAATAACATTACATGACACAAAACATATATAACAAAGAATTAATAGGTATAAATATAAATAATTGGTGCAAAATAAATAAGTCAATCATGATTTTATTGGTGATGCATTGCCTGCTTGGGTAAAAACACTCAGCTAATACCATGTACCTGTTGCTCCATTGTAAGTACCCTTGGGTGTACTGCATCACTCCTAACAAGTTATACATGTGGACGCACAGTGGTGTAGTGGTTCTGACTCTCGCCTTTCAACCACAGAGTCGTACATTCAAATCACACCCACGGCGTTAATTTCCATCAGCAAGAAATTCGTCCACATTGTGCTGCACTTAACCCAGGTGAGATGAATGGGTACCTGGTAAGAATTCATTCCTTGAAAAACCTTATGCCACTAATAGCTGCACTGCTACAGCCAGGGTAAAAATGATGCAAATGTAGAGGGCTTAGGAAATTCTTCATGAAGAGTTGATAAGCTGTTAATTATTATTATAAATTCTACATTAAATNAATAATGTAAAGCGCCTTGAGCACTCAGCAGAGTGGATACGTGCGCTATATAAATTGCATCTATTATTATAATTATTAAGAGAAATTAATCTGAATGGGAGTAATTGTTATAAAAATGAAAGTTATTTGAGATGAATTCAAGCTCATTCTTGGTGCAAGACGGTTTTGACACTCTGAATATAAACAGTTGGTGTTCACTTAAGCATGTATGAAAAACGATTTGATGAATGGAACTTGACAGATGGGATTATGGAGTAACAATAACTATGAAAATCTTCTGATAATAGTTTGAAATAAATTTTGGCAAACATTTTAAAAGTGCTTTTATTATTCACCATGTATTATCAATTGAATGAATGTGTAAAGCAATACTTTAATAATTACATTCTTTTGTATTATATTGTTTTTGTACAAATTGCTATGTTTGTTATCGTTTTTCAATCCTATTTTTCTGTCATAAGAATTTTGTCATTGTAAAACCAAAGTGAGAAAAATATCAATTACCATAATTAGTAAATTAGTTCTATAAAAGCCCAGATTATGAGGCTGCCACAAATGAGGCTGGATTTTACTCTCAAAATTAGATAATCATAGTTCTTGATTTCAAGAACAAAATTCATATTAATGTGAGAATGAGAAAAGTATGGTGATTCCTTGAAGTATCAAATTAAAATCCATAAAATTACTAAATAAATTAATTGGCCTTTGAATTAGATGCAACGGTTGCCAACAAATACCCACTAACACAGGGCAGAACTCAAAGGGTTAAAGGGAAGCCGATCCCTGCAATTATTGTGCTCTCATGGAATGAAGAAAAATCAGATGAACAAACTGTGAAAATTTGAGCAAGAATGGACAACCCGCTTAAAAGTTACAAATTCCTACTAAAGTCACTGAGATATGACAATTCCTGCCGCAGATTAGGATCCATGCAATCGGCAGCATTGACGGAATCTGTGACGTCTTATGTTGGACAACTTCTTCACAAAATTTCAAATTTTCTTTTTTTTCTCCACTTGAGCATAGCATTCATCTATTGATTCTGCATGTATCTTGAGAAAAATCATGTTAAACTCTTACTACAAATTTTACATTCATCCATTTTTAAACATTCTATATTCATACAAAGAGAATGATGAGTTGTCTCACACAACGTCACAAATTCTTTCAATGTTATTGATTGCACAGATCCCCATCAGCGGCAATGATCATCATACCTCTGTCAGTTAGCTAATTCATAACTTTTCAACGTAGGATTTTGCTCAAATTTTCAGTTTGTTCATCTGTTTTTCTTCAATCAATGAAAACATGACAATCCAGGGAATGGTTCCCCTTTAATATGCATCTAAGGAATATTGTCACAAAGTGATGGATCTATTCCAACTTTGTCATGAATTCATACAAAAGAACTACCTCCTCAAAATGCATTATATATTAAAAATGACTTAAAATGAAGTTTACAACTGACTTTATTTGGTGCAAGTCTTAATTCACAGCCAGGAATAATAGGTACATTAATAAAGCGCAATCACTATATGCATTTACTGTAAGTCTGCACTTGATACTAGGTACCATTTATATAGCGCAATCACTATATGCATACTCTAAGTCTGCACTTGATACTAGGTACCATTTATATAGCGCAATCACTACAGTGTATATGCATTTACTCTAAGTCTGCACTTGATACTAGGTACCATATTATTACCCTGACTATGATTGCCGAGCAACCTAGTTAGGCGCTCAAGACAGCCAGTGCTCACCCATGTAAGAATGAAAACAAATAACTTTGTAAATTATGGCACTTAACCACTGAGCATCTAGAAATTTGAAAGAAACTGAAAATTATTTTGAACTTAATTTTTGACAGACTTTTCAAAAGTGTACATTTTTGTATTACTCTGATCCTATACACTTCTATTAGACAACTGTTCAAAAAGTCTTGTATACATGTACGCATGCATTGACATGACTGTTGCTGAACAGAGTATAAAAAATGGCCTCTGCCTCTAGCAAAGTCATATATCATCAATCAAATCTTTATTTCTCAAACAAGTGAAACGCCGCCTGGCAGTCTCGCCTGCATTNGTTCCGATCAACTGCAACTTGCGATCGCTTGCAACTTTTGAGCAACACCCCTTGAGTGTATGATGGTACCTTCTGTGTAAATCTCTTGAGTTCATATTCTGGATCAGTAGTAAGAGCTCCACATCTTAATAGAAACCTGAGGTTGGGTACCACATCCACCAAATAGATGTGTTTAGGATCTCTCTCAATCTCATCCGATATCATCTCAAATATCCACTCAAGGTTGATCACACCGCAATTCTCCTGTAAACAAACAGTACATTGTATTATTAAAGGTACACTCTCACATCATGGGATGATGTAATTGAATGGGGCAGGGGCTAGTGTTAGATGTAATACCTTCCTGCACCGCTCCCCTACCCACCCTTTCTAGACAAGTGTACGTGCAGTTATAACATGCTGATAATCCTACCATACATGTACAGTACATGCATGTAAAACATGCTGATAATCATAATTAGCGGTTTTCTAGAAGTCGTCCCGTCTTCCTCAATCATCTCAGCTTGATATCTCAAATATCTAAAAGTCAAATAAATGCAGCTTTTTTCATATTTGCTTTGAAATTTGTAGCATGATAGATTGAAATTAAGGCAAGTGCTTTGATTACCTTTTTGCAACATGGTTAGTGATTAAGAAATTTCTTGTAACTAGCACCCATTTACAGCTCTACATGGTGCCCTATGAGGTTGCTGCACTATACGTGTCGTCCATGTTAACTTTGCAGAGCTGTATTTTGAAGAGGAACTCTACATGTGTATTAACGAGATAGCACTGATTGAAATTTTTATAGAAGAGAGAGGGATGCAAGCATGGTTATTACAGTATACATTCTCTGAAAGAGAGAATGAATTAAAGCTACAAACGACTTGTGACCCTTTACTGCACACTATGAGAACCCCTCTTTCACTAAGATGTGTAGCTGTGAGGAAGGGTCATCAGTCATTCATATAGTTATCCATAGCTTCACAAACACAGCACAACCCGGAAAGGCAAGTATGAGTAGTGGGAAGGTGATGATATATTTTCACATGGAAATTGCTTCCGTCATCAAAATGTCATACCTCTGCAAGCAACTCTATTTATGTGACTGTTCCTCTGACCCTAGGCACCTATTCCTCTCACCTCAGGCACAGGTCTATTCTGCCTGAAAGAACCTCATTTGTAGGATATGGGGTGAATAAATCATTCCGAAGGTGCACATGGAGGGGGGGGGGGACCCTGCCCCCTCCCCCTCCCAAAAAGAAAACAAAAACATTTAAATGGGAGCACTTTTCTTGGCACTTTCTTCTCCCATATGCTTGCAATTACGAGTGGGTTTTTTTTTTTGCCACAGAATTTGTTTGAATGGTGGAAATTTCTGCAGGTTTCTTCCTAAACTCTGTGATGGGTTTCATTTAAAATATGACCTTTCCAAAAACCTGTGGCATTGCGGGTATAAAAAAATTGACCTGTTTCTTCCCAATCTATTGATCCATTTCCATGACTTACAGGGGTATCTTGAAGCATACACATGTGCTTGATAGTACGAATGGGGGAATAAAAGCGCGATTAATACAATGTATCTCGGGGAATAATTTTACTTTTCATTTTTGATGAGCATAGGGGAAACATTTTTAACACTGTAGTGTACATTAATTTCTATGTGAAAAAGCTGCTAAACAAAACATTTTTTGCATAGCAATCATGCTAAAAATGCATAGCGAATTGCAATGCGATACCAGGAAAATTATTCCCTGTATCTAAAGAAGATATGAACGTATTATTAGTATTTGTATTTCAACCTTAGTTTGTATCATGTTTGCTTGTCTATAAAAACAAAAGAGCACCTCTTGACTATATGTCAAACAATCTCACTAAACCCTTGCCACATGCATGTGTATGGCTTCATTCCAAATACTGAACGGTGTTGTACGGCTACATGTCATGTACGGCTACATGTCATGTACGGCTACATGCGTTGTACGGCTACATGTCATGTACATTATTACTACTGTGAAATGGTTCTATACAATCCCATTATCCATACCATCGTGAAAAGCATTAATCAAGTTTGTGAGATAGGAAAATCTAGACTTGCTTGAAAATTACTTTCAACGGTGCAGAAATTGGGTTTGGTTGAGTAGCTGAAGCTTTCAATCGATATTCACACAGGGTGGCGCAAAGACAGCCTGAGAGACTGGTGTATAAACACACTACTCAATAGACTGGAAGGGGCTTGCACTTCTTGGTTCACATGACAGGAAATCTGATACCATTCATCTAATATACACTAGCCAGCAGGAGATATGCATTAATAGCAGCTTTGTTCCATGGGTTTCGATGCCAGCACAGAAACTACATGTATGAGGGTTAATTTTACAGTCCAGCTCTTGAACATGTTTTGGAAAAAAGTCTTCATTCATAAATTAAACATGTGCATAAGTGAGACTTTTTTTTTGTATTAATTTTTGCAAAATTTGTTTCTACAGCATTGAGTCGTTTTTTTTTTAAATCCTTGTTTATTGTTGTTATTTTGTTTACGTGTTACATGCTAACAGATAACATCTAAAGGCTACAAATTCTAGGCATTCCACAATGATCCTCATATGGAATTGACTTCATTGATAAAAAGGATACAGTATGAACATTAAAAAACGACATCTGAGTTAACTTTTCATGCTTATGGGGTGTGGGGAGGGTAGGGGGGCAGGCGCCCCTTTAGATTTTGGAAAAGAAAAATGGAATAATATTGCAAAATGATTTCAAGGACCACTTTTGCTTTTTATTTTATTTTTGCTTGACTCTCAGAAAATGTTTAAATAGAGTCCAGTGTTCCTTGCACTATGAACCTGACTTTGAATCCCTTCAAGCNGTCAGGATGCTTCGCTCCATGAGCCTTCGCTTCTTCAAGGATCTTGTTTTCATGAATTGCAAGGTTAAGTGCAAAGTATGATGGGTACTGCAACAAAATGAATTTAGAACATTTCAAGAAAATTGTTACATATAACCAATTAATAAGGGCAGTTTCTGTTTTAACAGTTTCTGTGGCTTTGATAAACAAAAATGTTTTTCTAAGAATAAGATTTTGTTGTGTTTTTCTAATACTAATAACAATTTATTTTGATAGGTAGTAGGCAGGTCGTTGAGTATTGTGTACTAAATGCCTATTAACGTCCAAACATTGGGACCCTCTAATCTTGGATATCAATGACTCTGATTTTAGGTTAGCAGAGTATCAATCACAGACCTTAAAAAAGTTTATCATTTGAATGTCATTCCCATTTTAAAAAATGTGTCAACCCTCAATTTTTTTTTGTAGAAAAAACTTTGTGTTTGAACCCTTTTGTTACTGTTTTTTCTATTTTTTAGAGGAATAGCCTGCCCCAAAAAAGGGTTTGTTCAACAGCAGCAGAAAAATCAGCTGAACAAAAAAAAATGTTATCTAAAAAAAAATATATATAATTTCCTAAACACTTAAACTATAAGATATTTTCATGATAGATCAGTAGATCCCCTACTCGCATGTTTAAGGTTATACAAAATTTACATCTTTTTGAAGAAATTATGAATTTGTATACGCCATGAATTATATATAAAGAAAATGATCGTTCGTAGTGCATGTATGATGTCATCATGTTGGCATCATGTCTCAAAATGTTCACTAATTTGCAAATTTTATCAAATCAGTAAAATATATTTGAGATGATGTTAAGATAGTTATTGATAGAATTGTCAACTCATACATGAATATTCAGATAATATCCATAAAACTTTAAAGAAATTCCGGCAAAATAGCATAAAATCAACATTAATTGATGGCAAGTGCGCCAAGTGCGCCGTGAATGGCTGCCGGGCTAAAGCCAGGGTAATAATAATGTAAAGCGCCTTGAGCACTCAGCAGA
>BQKZ01003857.1:0-10477 GCA_036244855.1 Temnopleurus reevesii
TGTTAAATCCAGTAAAGTTTAGTAATTTGGCAATATGAGCACCATACATTTCAGTGTGCTATGTGAAGATTACTGCTTTGTATCAGCTACAAGTATGGGAGCGCACTACGCAAGTACCCACCAGCTGATTGGCACGCACGAAATTTAAACTTCCTGAGCAATCACTCCAAAGTTAACACCTGTACCTGCAGGGTGGAAAGGTGCAATTATTTGTGGGATTGAATGCATCAATGTGCAAATCACCAGATCATCCACATTTCAGGATGATATATCTCTGAATAATAGCACTCCAAAACATCACCTGGGTTGTGTTTCATAAAGCGGTGCATACATGTAAATCTACGCATGACTGTACCAATGACTTGTGTTCATTTCTCGGTGCAATTCAATGCCAGTTTTCATGGAGTGCGAGAAAGGATCACCAGTCAATCGTGCAGTCATGCGTAGATCTATGCACAGCTGTATGAAACGCAACCCCAATGATCATATCCAAACTACGGATAACCGCCATAATTAGTCCTAGTGTGAACGCCCCTTATATATCAAGGGAGAATAAAATGTTATTGCTCCCACTGACAAAGATCAAGAAATGGAGTCAATCAATCTTCAGTGTATTCATGCTTTCATATATGATTGTTTTGTAACAAAATAAAATTGATAAATACTTCAAAAAGCTTGTGAGAGTAAACATGGCTTGATTTTTCTATTTTATTTTTTTTTGTGGTCTATTGCTCTGTCTGTCAAGCTCCCGAGGTTGTGTTTCTGAAAGCAATATACATGACTCTATGAACGACTTGTAATCCTTCCTTCCACTAAATGATAAGTTGCGTCTCTTTGCTGGTGCACGAAAAAGGGTCACCAGTTGTTCATAGAGTCGTAAGTACCTCTACGAACATCTTGATGCAACAGGGTTATGTTTCATAAAACACTGGGTATACATGTATCTACAAATGACTGGTGACCATTTCTCGCACTCTGATAACTCCTGGCGCTGAATCCACTAAAGAAAGGGTCACCAGTCATTCGTACAGTCATACATAGATATACGCACAGCTGTATGAATCACAACTTGGGTCCCAGAATGGCAAAACCCCGTCATGAAAATATGCAAACTTGAATCATGAAACTTTCTAGTTCGTGTGAAGGTGAAAATGTCTATTGCATGGCATGCAACTAGCAGAAATGCAAACCATTCCAGCATATGCACGAAGCGTACATGTATTTTCAAATGAATTCACGGCTTTCGTTACAAATGAATGGCTGAAAGCATGGACATTCTTGTCATGTTTTCTCTCAATTTTGTTCAGCTATTTCGTAAATCAAGTTTTAATTTCGCCCCCTGCATATTCCCAAACGGTTGTCATCCCTGTAGTTTTAGCTTGCTCAAAACTTGATCTAAACCAACAATAAAATACAAAGACACACTCATCTATTAATCAAGATTTGTCTATTTTATTTAGGGTGCAATGCAAGATATCATCTTTCTCTATGTTCAACAACCTTCTAGCACACCTAATACATACAAAAAAAAACATTTCCAGCTGTATCATCTGGATATTATATTCAACAGTTTATAATAAAATGGAAAACCAAAATACATGTAAAATGTTGGCAAATCTGAAGAATAGTGGCTTATCCACTGTGAGCTGAATGGACAAAGGACTGGGAAAAAGTAAACAATTTCATTCCAGCAATTGAATGATTTTTGTGTTAGATAGATAAATAATATAATTCTTGCCTTATCCCAACATGAGTAAACACGCTTTACCGAGAAGTTGTGAAAAAAAATTCACAGGCATTCTCGGGTAGGAATCAAACCCACAATCTCTTGATGACTAGACAGGTGTCTTACCACTAGACCACCGAGAGCCGATGGTAGTGATAGGCTCGATTCGTGTTATAGCAGCAGGTACTGCGTTCATATCAATTGAATGACTTTTGTGTCAATCATTGTTTATCCACGTTGGGATAGGGCAAAAATTTCATTCAAGCATTCACAATAGCTCCGTAATCAAAGATGAAGGTCCCAGGGGCTTGTTCAATATTTTACCACAGAATAAGAAGGATGGAAATTTCTTCTGTGTAAAATTTCTGTTTGAAGTAAATCTATAACCCAATATAATATGAGTCGACTCACAAAAACTCTATCAAAGAATCTGCTGTAAATTGTCCCCACTGCAAAACGCAGCTGTTTGCACACAAATGCAGCGTATATATAGATCGGCCTCTATTCTCCGGATTTGTCAAATGGTTTGTCAACATTCTCTACATATTTTTTGCATACAATACTCGTCATCAAAATACTTTTGTTGGAATATATTAAATCTTCCTACAGCATTGTGGCATATCCGGCTATTTACACAAAATGAAATCCACATAAATAAAGATTCCTTCATATTCTAAGCGTGAAGAGAGAGAAAAAAACAAACATTTCAGATGTTTCAAAACAGAAAATATCTATATGAGCATGGTCCATTATTTCGATTACAAAAATATAACATTACATTTTTCATCAAAAACAATACATTAAAAACAGATGTATACACACAAAAAAAAAATATTCAAAGCTAGACATGATATATTTATATACTTTAAAAGAATTGAAAAAAGCGTCCACATTTTCTAATTACTGTTATGTATAAGTCATTATCATACATGTACATGTACGTGTATGTTCACGCAATCATGGACTTCCTAGGGATGGATTAACAACGATCTTTATTCTTTGCAGTGGAGATCTGCAGGCAAAACATGTCAATCAGAGATATAAATTATTTGCGTCAGATTTCGGATCGAGCTAAAAAGATTTGTTATGGAATATGAATGCCGACAGTGCTTTATCTTTCAAATATGTTTGCGAATCTTCCCATTCAAAAGAATAAAGATTGTCCTATAAAGTAATGCAAAAAAGCAAGTCCATGGTGTGATTTTCATGTATGTCAGGAGAAGTTCAAAATCGAGCATGTAGTGTGAGATTTTATGAAATGGACCCAAAAGCTGGAGAGAATAGGAGCTATTTAATCAATTAACTATATGTATGAAAGAATGATTCTAAGAATCATAACTATTCGAAGAGTATAATGTACATTAGTCTATAAACAACTCCTGTTTGTTGGATAAATACATTTACAAGACGTGTATGAACAATAAAAAGCCATCATTCAAATGTCAGTGCATTGTTAAATCTTGTGATAAGAATGAAAAATTATTGAAATTAAAAAAAAAAACACGATTCAGAAATACACAATTGAGGGAAACAGAAAGATTGATCAGAAGTAAAATATAATTGACAAATTTGGATGTTACCACATGTAAATGAAATGTGGATTCAACAAAATAAGATGAATTTCTTAACAAAATCTAACAAAAATATTGCACGGAAGTCATAAAATCTACTCTTAATACAAAGATGGGGTTGATACAAAGGGTATGTGCATGTTCATTTATATGTTGGTTAGATACATTTATACATAGTTTTTAACTATCATTTGAATGTAGCTAAATCTAGCCTGATGAACGTATGCATTAATGATAAATTTAATTGACAGGAATGTACAAATAAAAATTAACATCATTTCGATTCAAAGGAAACTTATTTGGTACTGTACTGACATGGATCTCGGTTATGCAATATTTCTTTTCAAGCAGAATTCTAAAATCTTCAGCAATTGTAATTGTTTCTTCCTTCAAAACTGTTTGTTTAGCAAGCAAAATGAAAATACGAAAAATGAAAATATGTAAATCTGCTTATAATAGAAAAAATAATGTCATAATAAACGTTGAGTATCTGTTTAACATAACTGTCTTCATATTAATCTGTATGCATAGTTTTTATTATTATTTTTTTTACAAAATTCATTTTTATCTTAAATTCTAAACAAGTATTATGTCCAGAAATATCAGTGCAACTTTCACAAGTTATCACGACGCCATGTGGATGAATTTCTTGCAGAAGAAAATTATTCCATGGCTGGGGTTCGAACCTACGACCCTCTACTTGAAAGGCAGCAGTCAGAATCACTACACCACGACGCTTCTACAACATCTAAATATATGTTATAAAAAAATATTATACAATTTATAAGTGTTATTTAATTCTATTTCTTGATATCAAAGTAGCATTGTTTCAATGCAATGGTTGCTCTGAGTATGTAACAGTCATGTATTATACTTTGGTTGAAATAAAACAATGAGGACCCTTTCATATTGGTCATCTATTTCTTACTTTTACAACAAGAAGATTATGTTTCTTCATTAAATACAATTAGAGATTATGAAACAAACATCTCTTCTAGAAGTATAAGTGAGTTTCTGAACTGCATTTAGACATACATGTAATATAACAAAAAAAAATTATAGATTATTAATTTGCGCTTACAATATTTTAAACATAAGACAGCACCGATTTGCAATAAACTACTCCATTTATCCTAGATTGGTGAATAAATCTATCCTCCAAGTGTTCGATAATTTCTCATATAATAATTTCATCTTTAATGAGCTATTCAAAGTGTTGTCTTCACCTCTACAAATATGTTAAATAATTACTCAGAAAAATTGTAAAATAGAGGGACCGAATGCCATGTCTGTAATAAATAATGAGGTTTTCATTCAGTCCTTTAATTCATAATTCAAAATCAATCATTCGAAATCTGATTTCCTATCAAATGACGCACATACATGTATGTATATTATTAAATATAATATATGTTAATTAAAACATTGGTGAAATACATACTTGTATAATTAGATTTATCTAATTAAATACACAATTTTTATATTCCTGTATTTCTACTATAACCTTATGTTCTAATGTAATTAAGACTGTTTCATTCAGCTCAAGTGTGGAAGAATTCTATTAGCACATATGTGTATAACGCACCTAAAAACATGTATTACAGCCTATTGATACATGTATAAGTTCAACTCGTACAATACGAGCTATAGGAGACTACTTTGTGAATAATCCTATGTATAAATGGCTAACTTATAATCAGAAGTTCTCAAATGTTGATAAATACATCAAAGGTGCCTTTTAAGGCCTTCTTTTGAAGTATAATTGGCTGCTGTTAGCATCATTCCTTACATAAGCTGGAAAATTTAGAAGCCAATCTACTTCAAAATAATTGTGAAAAATTGCATAATGAAATAAAAATGTCATGGCATGATACTTTGAGTAGCTTTTCTTTACTGATTCTTTGCTTTGTTCATTTTTGGAAAGACACTCCTGCAAAGATCAATGATTTTCACATCATCTAAAAAAATATAATGGGACTATATGGGTTAAGGAATCTATATTTTTCGACAGCCTTGATGTATGGAGAACATTTAACATAAATCATTCCCGTGGGGGGAGGGGGGGGGGATTTCACAAACACGTTCAATGTATTGTCAAGAAATTTTAACCCAGCAAATCATATTTGAGGATATCAGATTTTTAAAAAATCATGAGTTGAAGCATGTACGCAACAATTCCTATCAGAAGTTCTGTGGCACCTTGGTTGGAAGAGATATGGGAGGTTGTGGATTTAAAAAAATGCTCTCTTATTGTACCCTCAAACAATCATTGAAGTGCCCACAGTAGCTTTTAAAATTCATTCTAAAACACATCAATGAAAAAAGAACCCCCAAAGAAATAAGACGTGGTGCGGCTGTTCAGCAAAGTGGCTCTCGATATTTGTCGTCAGCAGGTCCTGGGTTCAATGCCATGTCAAAGCGCTTGTCTACTACATGTATTAAAGAGTTCAAAGGTAGAAATAAATACCTCAGTTTATTGAGATGTGGGTCCAATAACAGTTGCTGTAGTTTTAAGTTTGAGATGCCTTATGTCGTCAGTGGCATTAAAATAATATCATCTTATAAATCGTTCTGGGTGGCAGGCCATTATTCAGAGAACATTTAGCTTATAACCTCAAAGCCTTTTGCACAGAGAACCTTCAAGTGCCACTACAACAAAGCCTTAGAAGAGTAAACTACTATTCCACTACAACATCTTGCAATTCCAAGGTTTTTGTAAGAGAACATTCAAGTACCAATACACCAAAACTTTGAAAAGCAAGCTATTGTTTTAAATACAATAGCTTGTCATCTTAGAGGTCTTCGTAGGAGAGCATTCAAGCACCACTTCAACAAAGCTTTGAAAAGCAAACTGTTGTTTAAAGAAAATAGCTTGCCATACCAACACTTTTTGTAAGAGAACAATCAAGCACCACTTCATCCTAGCTTCGAGTAGGAAACAGTTCTTCAAATACAATAGCATGTCGCCCAGAGATTTTGAGTGAAGAGAATTTCCCAGCGTGACTTATTGTTGTGGAGACAAGTTAGATGAGGTTATTTGACTTTGGGACTGGTGGCTGCGCAGGTCGTGTCCTTGGGGGAACTGGGGATGACTGTGAAAAGACATAGAAAGAGAAAAAGATATTGGGATTCCCTAAAGGTGTGTTGTTCAAAATCAAATCAACTGCAACTTTGCCAATTGTAATGCACATTCTCATTCGCACATGGTACATGTATGCACATTGGCAAGTTCCGATCAACTGCAACATGCGATCAATAGTAACTTTTGAACAACAACCACTATAGACTTGAAAAATCTTTCAAGATTTTGAAATTTGATTATGTCTCGATTCTGATGTACATTATTACCTCTGTCCTATCTGTTGACAGTGTAGTTGAACATATGTTATTTTGTACTGTGTATATACTGTATATACTTCATTGTTCATGTTTACAAATGTTTATTATTATTCTGATTAGCAGAATATTTAATCCTTTCTTTTTTATATCATCTATGCCACAGTTTGCCATTGTTATAATATTGTACCATTTCTTCCATGCCCCCAGGTGGGGCCGTTAAGAAATAAATAAAATCATTGTCGTTGTCATTGTCATAGAGGGTGTTGCTACAAGGTTACGATCAATTGCAAGTTGCAGTTGATCCTCAAGCACCAATCAATACCATGGTTTCATACGTGTCTGCGCAGACAGTGCAGGAATGAAAATGTACAAATAAATTTCCTACTGATTGGCAATCAAGTGCAACTCTGTATCAACATACCCTAAGAAATAGAAAATGGCAAACAGTTTTATCTGAGAATTAATTCATTTCCATAAACAAGGGTACCAAATCACTACTAAAACAAAATGATGCATTAACTTTGTGTAAACAACAAGGAAACTAAAGTTGTGTAAATGTCAGGGTGCTAGTGGGCAGATCATTATCTTCCCTTAGTTGTAGGGCCAACATTTTGCTAAACATTCTTATCATCATTCATGATGATAGGTGATTAATTAGGCAAAGCGCCAGACGAATAGATACATAGGATAAAACACTTGGCACATTGTTGAATGTTTTGATTTACTTGATTAAAGGACCAACATTATGGTAGACGTTCTTATTATAGTTCATAATAGCTGGTGATAGACTGGGCAACAAGCCCGGATTTTAATGCATAAATAAGGAATTGATAACTAGTAGAGAGTGTGGGTTAGCTTTAGTTGAAGGGAAGAATTAAAACATAAAATAGAAGGACGGGCCAGTAGTTTGTGAATTTATTCGCCTACCTTGGTAATAGGGCCAACATTCTGGTAGACGTTCTTATCCTCATTCATGATTGCGGGTGCTAGATTGGGCGACGAACCGGGGGTATGGTGCTGCTGGATCTCGTAGTGCGCCCTCTTTGTGTTGATGTACTCACGCCCGGTCTTCAACGTGTTCTAGTAAAAGAAAGGGGTAGAGAATGTTGGTATTTTGAGCAATAAAATTTAGGAGAGAGACAATTTTGCAAAGATGGACAAGAAAAATGAAAAGTTTTTGCGATTTTGTGCTGTAAACTATNTGTGGCATCTCTGCTGGATGTATGGTTCTGTTTCTATTTTATTTCTTCTTTCTTAACAACCACGTTGTGGGAAGTTTTAAGTGTTAAAGTAGCACCAAACTGCAGTTTAATCACAGTATACACAGACTATAACAAGGTCCTTGAAACCAGCAAAATGTACTCATTATATTGAAACCTTGTTACATCAGGGCTAAAGTACAATTAATAACTTGAAACACAGGTCAGGTCCTAAAAATAATTTTGCCATACCTCGAGCATATTATATCAGTGCTCTTTCTATAAACAAGGTTGGATTGTACGATTTAAATTATCACCTTTTCAATTATATATGTCATCCTTCATTCCTTTTACAGCAGCTTTAAGATGTAAATACTCCTTGTACATATTTTTTGCTAAGATATTTTAGTAGCTCTAATGTATACTTGAACATAACCATTGATAATTGTATATTCCTTTTATCCGTCCAAAGAATCTGAAATGTTTTATATCTATATTTACTTGAAGTGATAACAATGTACAGTAGTTTTTATAGAAATCATGATTGTAAACTGGTTGTTAAAGAAGAGACAAAATTTGTGTTTTCGCACCTGTAAATTTTTTTAGCAGAGTACACTTTTTTCATCATAGTGATTTGTATTCAAAAGGAGATAACAGGAATATACATATATGTACGTAGTTTGCATTTGAATGTTTTTAATACATATAGATAATGGGAGACATTCTTATTCTCATCTTGCAGTGAGTAATAGAGGTTCTGTACTAACATTGTGCCATTGATAAGCAATACTGATGAAATACCGAAGTCTGATTGTTTTTAACATATCATAAGTGATTATTTGATGTGATAAAATGATATTTTCACATTTTTTAAGGATTTTTATTCATGTTTACATATTGGCTATGCAAATGATATCAGTCTTCATTGATTTTTTGCTTTAAAAAAAAAAAACATGTTCACCATAACTTTTAATGTATCATGATAACTGTTACTTTGTATATTTGGCAAGAAAATATAATAATAGTTAATGAGTATTTTATACATGGAACTACTGGAACACTTTGAAGTATATGTATGTAATGAGTGTGTGATTCTAGGAACACCTTGATTTTTTTAAATGCTGAGGCAAATCGAGTATATAAAATCTGCCTTTTTATAATAAATTTTGTACTCATTATTGCAAATGTTTCATTTATGATATTCTTATTAACAGAAGATGTGAAATGAAAACTCAGACAATAGTGAATTACAGCGAATGTAAATGGACATGTAAGTTTATACACTTGATACTGTGGGTTTATGCCTGCTCTGATGGTTGATTGACAGTACAAGTAATGTAATGTAAAAATTCTATTCATACATGTACCATAAGAAAATGTACTGTTCTTTGTTTTAATTTGATGTGATGAACAGTATGTACATGTACTACTATATTTTGACCCAGTGTGAAATACATTCATTATATTGTTATATACCAGAAATTTTTGCAGCAACCTCAAATTTTTAATCTCAGGACCATGATCTAAAACAGGTTTTTAACTGATCTTGTTATCCTGAATAAATATGTTTGAATAAAATGGAGCTTTGTAAGAAGTGAATGTTTGGAACAACAAACATTCCTTGTTTGTTTCAGCTCTATGTATTCCAAAGCTTATCTATTAAGGTTATTCTCAAAAACATTCTCATTTAAATTTCATATTCGGATTCTGATTTTGAAGTGCTTATCCACAAAGATAATCCCTAATAATTTTATATAATATTTCAGGATATCGTAGTGAAAATACTTGAATTTCAACTAAATTCAAACTCATTAGCATGAGTATAATTCTAAGCTGCAAAGATTTCTGATTTTCTAAAAAAAAAAATTTATGCTGTGTAGTGTTCGAAATATCATGCAAAATTATTATATTGTGTCCCTGTTTGTCTTTTTTTCAGGTACCATTTGCCTATTTGTTGTGAATACTATATTCATATAAAGAACTGCCAACTTAAACAAAAATGTTTCCCATAGGCGGGTTTACTTATGGATGCAAAAGCCTATGCTCACAGGTGTAGTCTATAAACAAAGGTTGTTCTTGCCAATCTGAAAGTTAGAGAGGCTTGTCCTGCATAGCAACAAGTAATGTATGCAATCTGGATTCCACGCATTGCAGTCCATTTGTACCAACTGGTGTACGGAATACCATGTAACTACACTGATTGGCAAGAAACTTGCATACATTTTAACCTCTTAGTAAATCGGCCGACTCTGTTGGTCTTATTTTGCTTGATTTGATTACTCAAATTCTGAAAAGGACAAATTAGTACTAACAAATTCAGTGAAATCCTGAGTTTGATTGTATAATGACCAAACTGAGGCTCCAAATGTTGCTATTGTAAACGCATTGAAACAGACCACCACATAATACATGCAAGTGACATCAGGGGTGTTCACACTGCAAAATCAAAGTGATTTTGACATTGATATATACACTCAACCAAAAAAGTAAGTTCCCCCCTAGCATTTTTGGATATATCTCAAAAAGTATTTTACCGATTTTCATAATTCAAACGGTTATGGATAGGGAATTTTATTACTCACAACATGAATGGCATGTCATTGCCAAAAGATATCATTAATGGTGTGAAAAAATGCAATTTA
>BQKZ01003857.1:24791-43382 GCA_036244855.1 Temnopleurus reevesii
CACCATCATCATCATCATCTTCTTCATCCGTCATGATCTTCTTCATCTGTCATCACCATCATTATCATCACCAAAACTACCACAACAATCATCATCATAACCATCATCGTCATCATCATCATCACTATGATCGTCATCGTCATCATAAAATTCAAATGGAAGCAACTCTGAAGAGCTAGATATATTCATTATTTACTACACAAATTAATGAAGAATACTAATACTCACAAAGTCTTTATGAGATATGGAGAACTCTCTGAGGTCATAATCTGCCATACTCTGTTCTGAAATATGCGTCACTGTGATCACTCCATTATCTTTCTTTGTGTTTGCATCGGGCCAGTAACGGACACATTTATTCTGAAACATGACCAATAAGAATGTGATTTAAAAAACTTACAATACACAGAAGTTCACAGAAGAATTTTAGAAAACTGAACAATTTGTATTTGATATGTGAAGGTTCCGTGGTGTAGTGGTTCTAACTCTCGCCTTTCAACAAGAGGGTCGTAGGTTCCAATCCCAACCATGGCCTTAATTCCCTTCAGAAAGTAATTCATCAACATTGCGCTGCACTCAACCCGGGTGAGATGAATTTGTACCTGGTAGGAATTTATTCTTTGAAAAAGATTGTGCAGCTAAAAGCTGCACCACTAACGCCGGGGTAATAATGCTGCAGTTGCAGTGCACTTAGGGACTTCTAATGAAGAGGTGATAAGCACTGTATAAAAGCTGTTCATTATTATTAGTTTTATTATTATTATGTAATTAGTAAGACTTAGGAAGAAAACAAAAGCAAACAAACCTTGAAAATTTATATACATTAGGACAGATTTCCAATGACTGTTTATCCATTCCATATTTCTTTTTTCTAAGCGAACGCACAGGAACAATGCAAATGATAGGGTGACTTTCAGAGTACTATGATGCATACCTTGCCTCTTTCAACCTCTTTAGTCGTCATGACGATGACTCTAGAGTTCTCTTGCCAGGCCATGCGCCAGAATTCGGGTACGGTATCCTTGAGACATCCCTGCGTTGCGATGTAACGTTTCTGATGCTCCCAACTCATGTCGATCTTCTCAACGTTCTCACCTTGTTGCTGAGCCTCGATACTGTGCTTCCACGCTTTCGGTAGCTGAAGCAGTAAATGACAAACAAAGAATATGCGATTTTATGACATTATACGATTCATAACATCATCTAATAGGCGGGTTTACTTGTATATTCAAATTTATGTGCGTTTAACATAGTTACGTGGTATTCCATAGACCGGTTGATAACAATAAGACTACAATAATTGGAATCCAGTTTGCATACATTACTTGTTGCTATGTCGGGCAAGCCCCGGGCAAGCTTTCTGGTTGTCAAGAACAACCTTTGTGTTAGAGGTATGCATAAAATTTGCATCTATTAGTAAACCCGCCTATTTAGAAGTAAGTTAGAAGACCGTTGTTGCCATTTTTAATTTACATGTGCACCTAGCTAATCACAGCCAGCAGAACAAAGAAATCAATTGAACAATGTAAACGACTCAAATTCAAGCATTGACGAGGGCTTTAGAAAATAGAAGAAATTTCCTATCCTCTTATTCTGCAAATAAAAGTAAAACAGGTGTTGTACCAACATGTATTCATTGCAGAAACAAAGAAGTTTTTGCCTGACACAGCTACTGTATATTGTTAGGGCTTGAATGGAAATTGTTTACTTTCTTGTCAAATGTTTTTTGTCAGTTTTACTAACGGTGAATGCCGATCTTACCAATGTTCTCATCTTGCTACGACTTGATTCCTTTACAGTGTATCTAATTAATTTCTTTTCACTGGAATGGCATTGTAAGATGTCCATAAAGTGTAATTAATTTAAAGCTTTGGGCCAAACATCTTCCTTTGCATTTACACTAAAAGAGAAAATCCTGTAAGGTAAACAGGGGAATAATATGCCAAGAAAAATGTCCCCCTGTTTAAAGCCCGAGTAAAGTTTTGGTGAAAGCGAATATTTTTGTCTCCGGATTTTGACTTCAAGTCTAAGTGAAATGAAAAACAGTATCATGAATATATTGCACAAAAGATTGTGTGAAGAAAGAAGAGTTTTGGTTAAGTTATAACCTAAAATGTGCAAAATATCTCAGCGTCGTTTACCCCGACACTTATTCAATATTTTGTTTCACAATAAAGGACACTTCTCGTGCACAGAATTTGATGAAAATTTCAGAATTTAATTTTCGTGTATACCTTTTTATCATGCTTTTGTCAAATCTCAGAAATAATTTTGCTTATGCCTGATAACAAACCAAATATTCTATTACCAAGAGAGGGCGCTAAATATGGTTTAACGGTCGAATTCAAATTTTCAAACAGAATCAGTTCGTTAAAAAATATGCTTTGGTCTCGAAATGTGTGTAAGATACATATGTCATGATAAAAATCCCGTAAAATTTACATTTCTTAATCGTTACCAAAACTGTATTTGGGCTTTAATACAGCTGCATGCCCCTACTCCATTCATACATGTACATTATATTTGAATCTACATCTTTACACAATATTCTATAAGGGTTAGCAACTTTGCATTCAATACTCACATCAATCAAGTTTGCGTTGATATAGTCACCAGGGAAGCCATCGTTTAAAATCACTCTTGAATGATCAACTGAAGCAAAAAAGGAAAGGATATAATACAAAAATTAATGTAACAACTATTATAATGATGAGTAATTTATCCTTCTTCCTTGGAAAACACAGTACAAATTAGTGCTCTTTTCAATGCTGAAATGCTATTCAGTTCAGCATAGTGAATATGGTCCAGTGATTGCATTATTATCCTAGTGTTCTGATATAGGTACAGAAAAAAAGAAAATATAACACCCCTTCTGCTGATCCTTGGCGCAAAGATTTATTTGGTAAAAAGCATGTATTTTCAATATATTTATCTATTGTTTGATATGCATTATAGGTTAATAAAGAAAAGCTCTTAAACCTCTAGATATGTCAAAAATGTTGATACATACATGTATGTTATATTGTATTTTACCAAGTTAGATACAGGGGGCGGATTTGACATCAACCAGACATTGAAAATGACTTTGTGAATGTAAATTGTTTGCAACTTATGAATTTCACTCTGGGTGCTTATATTAATGTACTATATGATAGACTTTTACCACATATAATAAAAACCAATCTCATATTAAGGTACTTTATTTCGTTTCAAGGCTTCTTTATTCAGTCATAAAAACCACATTAAAAAGTGACAAAGATAACATTAAATATGGTGGACTTTTACCACCTATCATAAAACCAAAACGTCTTAGCCTCCAAACAATTAGACATCATGCTTCAATAAAACTTGATACAATAACAAGTCAACAAAATGTTCTCTCTTGGAACTTCCCCTTGTGAAACCCAACAAAACATGTTAAATGGGATAACAATAGGAAATGTTATACAATGGGAAAAGGAAATGCCACAATAGAGCACTCCCTTTAACATGGGGGGGGGGGGGCAAATCCACAACCCTTTTCTTATGATTCTTGGCAAGATCTATCTGGAATTGCGTCCATTTTCCATATCTAAGTTTCCATGTACGTCAGGATGGTTGGTAAATTTTGTTTTAAAAAGTGTGAAATAAAGGGGAGGAGTTGACATCAAATATTGAAAATGACTTTGTGAATGTAAATTGTTTGCAAGCTATGAATTTCTCTCGAGGTGCTTATATTAATGTACTTTATGATAGACTTTTACCACCTATCATAAAAACCAAAACATCTTACCCTCCCAACAATTAGACATCATGCTTCAATAAAACTTGATACAATGAATAGTCAACAAAAGGTTCTCTCTCAGTACTTCCCCCTGTGAAACCCAACAAAGTATGTTAAATGGGATAACAATAGGAAATGTAATATACAATAGGGAACAAGAAAAGCCTTGACAATAGAGCACTCAGTGGGCTAGTCCCCTTACATGGTCTACAACATCTTGAAATAAATGATTGCACCACTTGAACCTTATTCTGCAAGCTCAATGGGATATAAAAATAATATATATTCTATGAGGAATAGAGAGGCTTATTCAAAAGTGCTCTCAGTGGGATAGCCCGTTTTCGTCTGTGAAATAAATGATTTTCACAATAGAGCACTCAGTTTAATAGTCCCTTTACATAGTCTACAACATCTTGAAATAAATGACTACTTGAACCTTATTCTGCAAGCTCAATGGGATAGCAATAGTGTTTGTTATTCTATGAGGAATAGAGACGCTCATACAAAAGGGCTCTCAGTGGAATAGCCCATTTTCGTCTGTGAAATAAATGTTTTTCACAATAGGGCACTCAGTGGGATAGTCCCTTTACATGGTCTACAACATCTTGAAATAAATTATTGCACCACTTGAACCTTATTCTGCAAGCTCAATGGGATATCAATTATAGTGTTTTTTTTTCCATTCTATGAGGAATAGAGAGGCTTATATAAAAGGGATCTCAGTGGAATAGCCCATTTTCATCTGTGAAATAAATGTTTTTCACAATCGAGCGCTCAGTGGGCTGGGCCCTATACATGGTCTACAACATCTTGAAATAAATGACTACTTTAACCTTATTCTGCAAGCTCAATGGGATAGCAATATCTTTTCTTTCATGGGAATAGAAAAGCTTATACAATAGGGCGCTCAGACGAATAGCCCATTTTTGTCTGAGAAATAAATGTTTGCTCTATCAAAACTTAGCTTGTTCAATGAGAAAAAAGAAAATTCAATGCTTTGAATGAAAATGAGGCTATAACGGGGCCTGCAAAATAGTGATCTCAGTAGGAAAGCCCTTTTGATATTAGGCAAAAAAATATCTTGGTTGCACTTGAAAGCCATTCTTTTTAAAATAGCATCAATTGGTAGGAATATATCTTTTTTTACAAATAGTTTCATTTCATTTTAGGGACACAGATACAGTCAAACCTGTCTATAGCGGCCAGCGAAGGGAAACAGCAAAAGTGGCCACTATAGACAGGTGGCCACTATACGTCTATAGACAGGTTGACGGCCATTTTGAATTTTCATAACATGAAACGGATGCATGTATCAATCATGATTCTGAATGCAGTCACAAGTGTATTATGTACATTGCTTGCTTTACACTTTAATATTTTTTTTATTCTTACTTTTACATTTATCTTATTTCTGTATTAAAAAGCTTAGACTCATTATGTTTTAGTCAAAATTATTTATTGTTTAGTAAAAAGACGTTTGAAGATTGTTTGATCCTTTTACAATTAAATGTAATGCTATGTCTGTCTATTACTTTTGTTTATATCTTTGTGTAAAAAAGAATGATGAAATAAAGAAATAAAGCTTGAAAATATAAGAGATTGCAAACTTGGAAAACTTGAAGAAAACTGGCGCGCAAGCGATGATTGTTGGTGCGTGCCGATTGGTGGAAAGTACGGATACTGCCATTGCGAGCAAAAGTTTTGTCCTTTATAGGCATTTCCCGGGTCTATGTCTTCGTTCATAAAGATTCTTTTATTTGCGTATAAAAAATTAAAATTCTCATTCGTAAGTTGATTTTTTTATTCTAAAATAATTATTTTCTTTAGTAAAATATTATTTTATTATTGAAAAATATTTTTTCTTATTGAAAAAGAATTAAAAAAAAAATTAAAAATAAGAATTTAGCTGAACGAGCCTGTTCTGGTATGACGCAATCATCGTCATCATGAATATGGATTAGAGAACAATGGAGCGCAGCGAAGGGTTCGCGAGGTGTGAAGATCGTTCTTTTCAACCAAATTAAACAATACAACTCCCGGTTTCGTGATGAATAGGGGTGTTAAATACTAATTAGTCGGCATTTTGTGATGTTTAAGCGTGATATAATCTATCAAAGCGGTATTTCTTAGCTGAAAGATGGCTTTGAATGCCGTGATCATTGTGTGTCAATGCGACTGTGGTGAGTGTGAAATTGTTATTGACTGACTGAGACTCGGTGAAGAACTTACAACGCGAGAAATACAAACTTTCAGACATGAAGTAACGTCAAAATCTTGATATTTTGGCCGCTATAAGCGGCCAGTTATTGACCAAGGGATGCAAAATGGGTGGCCGCTGGCCGCGTTAGGCAGGTGGCCGCTATATACAGGGTCTATAACACTGTATTTTTCTCGGGGGGAATTTTTACTGGCCGCTATAAACAGGTGGCCGCTATAGACAGGTGGCCGCTAAGACAGGTTTGACTGTAATGTGAAATATAACATAACAAAAGTTACAAGGAAGAGAAATGAATAATAATAATAAACTGAGTCAAGGATAAAGAGACAAATGTTACAAGCTTTGGAACTTTCCCACACAGTTTGTGCCACTGAAGGCAAGAATGTATTGTGTATTAAAAAGTCATTCATTTATATATGTATGTGTAAATATTGTGATTTGTGTGCTTGATTTCAACAAAAACTACAAGTATTCAATTTTTGTGTTTTTATGCTCTTGTTTTGATGAACAGAACTGAACTGAAGAATGACCAAGCGAGACATCAACTACCGAGCAAGCCTGAAACCTGGTCTCAGGGAATCAATTACCCTACAGCACAAGGCCTCTGGTAACAAATGCTACCTTTGACCAGTTGTAAATTACTCCTCTGCATAGATTTCTTTGTAACTTTTGTGTATTTTTGTGTTATTATTATATAAATGGATGAACTGAACTGAAGAATCACTAAGCAAGACACCAACTACACATCAAGCCTGGAACTTGGTCTCAAAGACGCAATCGCCCTACCACAACTGGCCGCTGATAACACATACATAAGCATGCAATCCGCTTGGAGAAGTCCCAACAACACTATCAATTTGGTAGTCAGAGAGCCATGAAGGCAATCATCGAAGAATACAAAGAGCAAGTCCTGCTGGCCCATGGAAAGGCCTGGTTGACCAACTGGAGATGGAACTTTCCCTAACACAATTTAGTGGCAATCATGTAAGTTCAAAACAACTGGGCAAGGATACAGAGACTTCATGGCTTCATGGCAATTCATGAGGATGCTAGGAGCCATGTTTTATGAAGTTGTACAAAAGTTGACACGAGAATGTCCAAGCAAGACACCAATTACAAAACAAGCCTGGAACCTGGTCTCAAAGAGGCAATCGCCCTACAAAAACTGGCCTCAGGTAACACATACATAAGCATGCGATACACCTGGAAGATTCCCAACAGCATCAATTTGGTCTTCAGAGACGCTGTAAAGGCAATCATTGAAGAATACAAAGAGAAAGTCCTGCTTTGCCCATCCTAGCCCAACCTGAACGTTCGATGATAGAAAGGCTTGGCTGACCAACTGGAGATGACTCATTTCCGTGACTCATTTGGTGCCATAGCTGGCAAGCATGTAAACTGTGAACAACAGAGCAAGGATAAAGAGATTTTTCTGACCCAGAAGATGTGTAATCTTTGGAAAATGAGGATACAAAAGTTTTCTGGCACTTAATGAGGATGCTTCTAGCCCTGTTTTATGAAGTTGTGCATAGGCCAACCCCAGAATGACCAAGAAAGACACCAATTACTGAACAAGCCTGGAACCTGTTTCCAAGAGGCTATCACCCTACAAAAACTGGCCTCTGGTAACACATACTGAAGCATAAAATACATCGGGAGTGGTCCCGACAACACTATCAACTTCTCAGTCAGAGAAGTCATAAAGGCCATCATTGAAGAGTTCACGGATGAAGTCTTGCTTTGCCCCAAAACTGAACAAGGATCAAGAGGTCTGGCTGACCAGTGGTACATCGAAGAATACAAAGAGCAAGTCCTGCTGGCCCATGGAAAGGCCTGGTTGACCAACTGGAGATGGAACTTTCCCTAACACAATTTAGTGGCAATCATGTAAGTTCAAAACAACTGGGCAAGGATACAGAGACTTATTTAGCCAAGCTTCATGGCAATTCATGAGGATGCTAGGAGCCATGTTTTATGAAGTTGTACAAAAGTTGACACGAGAATGTCCAAGCAAGACACCAATTACAAAACAAGCCTGGAACCTGGTCTCAAAGAGGCAATCGCCCTACAAAAACTGGCCTCAGGTAACACATACATAAGCATGCGATACACCTGGAAGATTCCCAACAGCATCAATTTGGTCTTCAGAGACGCTGTAAAGGCAATCATTGAAGAATACAAAGAGAAAGTCCTGCTTTGCCCATCCTAGCCCAACCTGAACGTTCGATGATAGAAAGGCTTGGCTGACCAACTGGAGATGACTCATTTCCGTGACTCATTTGGTGCCATAGCTGGCAAGCATGTAAACTGTGAACAACAGAGCAAGGATAAAGAGATTTTTCTGACCCAGAAGATGTGTAATCTTTGGAAAATGAGGATACAAAAGTTTTCTGGCACTTAATGAGGATGCTTCTAGCCCTGTTTTATGAAGTTGTGCATAGGCCAACCCCAGAATGACCAAGAAAGACACCAATTACTGAACAAGCCTGGAACCTGTTTCCAAGAGGCTATCACCCAACAAAAACTGGCCTCTGGTAACACATACTGAAGCATAAAATACATCGGGAGTGGACCCGACAACACTATCAACTTCTCAGTCAGAGAAGTCATAAAGGCCATCATTGAAGAGTTCACGGATGAAGTCTTGCTTTGCCCCAAAACTGAACAAGGATCAAGAGGTCTGGCTGACCAGTGGTACATCGAAGAATACAAAGAGCAAGTCCTGCTGGCCCATGGAAAGGCCTGGTTGACCAACTGGAGATGGTACAAAAGATGGGACTTTCCCGTACACAGTTGGTGCCATAGATGGAAAGCATGTGGCATGTAAAGCTTAATTTAACTCTGGCTCTGGATTCTACAAAGGCTATTACAGTGGTTCCTGGACAACTAGGCCCTTACAATAATGGACAAACCTCCCCATAACGTGCATTATCCATAGCAGAAAGATCATCTGGACAGAGTGGACATTAGGCAGAGTTTCAAGGCCACCTTTCTTAGCCAACTAACATTTGCCATGGTGGATGCTGATTACAAGTTCACATACATTGCCATTTCAGGCAATGGCTTATCCTCAGACACTCAGATCTACAATAAAAGTAATCTCCATTGTGGGCTGAACCAGAACAGGATTCATGCCTTCCCTCTCGCCCAACATTGAAGGATTCATCTTCTCATGTTCCACATCATCAATGGGACATCTTCCATATACAATAATGATTCAATTCACAAATACCAACCTACTCTAACATTAAGATCTTCTGCTGGAAATCTATTGCAAGTTCAGATTTCAAGGAAATTGTGAGGTAAATGAGCATTTGCTTTACTAATGATCCGCTCTATGGAGTGCACACAAAGTCTGAAGAAATTTCTTTAGGAGTGGCTTTTAAGCATTCATAAACCTCTTTAATCTTTTCTTTCATTAATTTGTTCTGAGCAGCTTAGGTAAGACATAAGATTCAGTTATCATTTATTGAACACTCTATTCCAGTGCGGCCAGTCAGATCAGGCCTTCATGGTTATTATAAAACATTTATATTGGAGTGAATTTTGTTTCATCTTACATTGTACAGCCCCTACAAATGTCTAAGATTCAGTGCAAGACAATATTGCCTGTGTTTCAGCCCATGTAGAACATATCAGCACGCATTTTTTTCTATAGTGTTCAATTGACAGGTTAAATAGATATTCGTATAGCGGTTCTTGCTCTCATTCTCTGACAATCACTAACTGTTTTTGGCTACGTTCATCATTACAGCAAAAACCTCTTAAAGGGACACAATTTTTTTCTGGGTAATAAACTGTGAATTGTAAAATGTGAAAGTACGTCTTTGTAGTGATTCTTCCTTCAGTTTTCTGGCTCATTCCCAACTTAACTTTCAGATACAGTGCAAACTTTGCATTCTTTATCCAGTTCCAACCTTCTGGGTGAATCCTGTATTCTGTTTTGAATGACGAAACTGATATACTTACATGGAAGAATGTTCTTGTAGCGGTTCTTGCTCTTGTTTTCTGGTTTATCGCCGACTTTCCTCGGGAGGAGGTGCTTGTTGTCTAGGAGTTGTAATGCCTGAAAAATAAACAGAAAGAACAGAGACTTTAAACCTCGACTAGCCAGACCCCCTGAACACGAGCAGAGAGACAAACCTTCCGGACTTTGCAAGATTTGCAAGAAGGAGAGAGAAAGGAGGGAAAAGAGTAAAACAAAAAGTTGATTGAAGGGGAACCCACTCCAGCGTGGTGTTTCACTAAAATAAGAAGTCATTTAAGAACGACTGGTATCTGTTCTGACGTTGTGCCTTGCCTGGAAAAGAAGAATAATTTCTCATTAGTGAAAGCATACTGTTATTGTTATCATGCTTCCTCTCATGAGAAAATATTTGGTTCAGCTGTTTGATCATTCACATTTCAATTTCTATACTCATGGATATCCCAAACGGTCGGCATCTCTAATTACGTGCATCCCTGAGAAGCCCAATCAAAGCTACATGCCAGCTGAAGAACAGTTGACATTCCAACTTCATGTAATAAACAATGTACTTCTACATGGAGTGTAAATAACCCTTGTATGATCAGTAAAATCTCACCTACAATCCAGTACTTACTGTATAGAGAACTTGAACATTACCTGGGTTGTCTTTCAAAAAGCTGTCCATAGATTTACGCACAATTCTACAAACGACTGGTGACCCTTTCTCATGCATTATTCAGCAACTGGAGTTATCACTGAGGACAGGAAAGGGTCACCAGTCATCCTTAGAATTGTGCTTAGATCTACCAACAGCTTTAAAAACCACATCCCTGGTTTGTATAGATATAGCATTGACTGTTAAAGCCCACAGATATCTCATAAATGAACCATTACAATTCTTCTACTTTTATTTTTTAAAAATTATGTTTACCTCAAATTCTTCCTCAAATCCGGCTTTCTTTGAGTTTTCTCTGGAGTGCGTTTCTTTCTCTAAGACCTCCACTCTGTTCCTGATTCCTGATGCTGATATCCTGGTAGCATTGAAAGGCTGAAAAACAACAATGAAAATAAAATAGACAACAATGATGATGATGATGATGATAAAGCGCTATGATACACATATCTGTAAGAGCGCTAACTTGTTTTGTTTTGTTTTCCCCTGAGGAAGAGGGCAGGTTGCCCCCGAAAATTTGGGACTTTTAAATAAAAATAATTGGCATTAATGCACAACTACATGGCTTCTCTCGTCTCGTCTTTTATGTAAGAGCGCTATATATATGCCAATATTATGATGATGATGATGATGATGATGATGGTGATGATTTAATGATGACTTTGATGATGATAATGATGAAGATGATGCTGATGATGATGATGATGATGATGATGATGATGATGATGATGGTGGTGATGATGATGGGAATGATGATGATGATGATAACGATGATGATGATGATGATGATGATGATGATGATGATGATGATGATGATGATGATGATGATGATGATGATGATGATAACGATGGTGATGATGATGATGATGATGATGATGATGATGGTGATGACAATGATGAGTAGAAGCTTACTATCTATGGACAAGAACTTTGTCAAACAAAAATCGTTTGGGTGAAAGAGCATAAATTGCAAATATCCATAGAAGAGGAATTTAACGCTCATTAGTCAACATATGACTACAAATTCTTTTCCTTCATTTATAAGTGGGAATGACACTTGGTTCAGGTTCAGATTAATTGTTCAAATTATAATTTCTGATATCTTATACAAAGACCTGTCAACACTGAACTACATTATCGAGAAAACCAGGAAAAAACGTGTCGAAACAAGTACTCAGAATAGTTAAAAAAAAAAAAAATCCTTTCCTCTATATCAATGATGGTTTGGTGTTTGGCGTTAAAGGAAATGATGGCTGAAATATTGGTCTTACCACTTTAACATGCACCACGTAACCAGTCGTTTCTACCATAGGGTTTTTCCTGTAGTGATCTACCAAATCTGTCAGGGTTTCGAACTGTTCTCCTCCGCCAACGTCATACTTTGTATCCTAAAAAAATAACCATACAATAATAAATAAATTGATATTTGAAATGAATTGTTCACATCTCATCTCAAAGAAATTTTAAAGTAAAATAGCATTTACAATTATTTGATGATATTTTTCAATGTTCATGTGGCAGATATTCATATGTACCTTAAAATATATCTGATTTTGAAGAAATGAAAATACAATGTAATAAGGACTCTATTCTCGGGATTTAATCCTATCATGTTTCTTCTGTTAGAGATTTATCTGATCTCGTTCAAGTTACGGTATAAATATATTTCTCATTTATCTCACCTATTTGGAGTGTGACACACCATAGATGAATCCACATTTCACTATCCAAATATCTACTATTATTTTCTTTGTTCATCAGCGCTTCCTCTTCCATTTCAAGAATAGACTTGAAACTACAACCAACTGACCAGGGGATTTTAACCTACAACCTACTAACCTGGCATCTGATAATGAAGTGTGTAACTTTATCCTATGTTCGTACTGAAAGCACATAGTCCCGAGGTGTGCTGTGACTTTCTCTGACCAGATACATGTAGATTTCATTCTTCCCCTTATCCTTCAGCGCTTTCTCTTCCCTTTCAAGAAGTGATTTGAACCTGAGCTACATGTACAACCTTATCCTCTGTGTAACCTTATCCTCTGTCCGTACTGAGAGCACATAGTCCCCAGGTTTGCTGTGGCTTTCTCTGACCAAATAGCTGCCATTCTTTCTTTTCTCCATCAGATTTTTCTCTGTCCTCTTTCTAAACGGACTTGAAACTACGATCGACTGACCAAGGAGTTTGAACCTACGACCTACTCACCTGGCATCTGATCATGACGTGTGTGACTTTGTCCTCTGTCCGTACTGAGAGCACATAGTCCCCAGGTTTCCTGTGACTTTTTCTGACCAGATAGCTGCCATTCTTTCCTTTGTCCATCAGAATTTTTCTCTGACCTCTTTCTAGAAAGGACTTGAAACTACGACCGACTGACCAAGGGGTTTGAACCTACAACCTTCTCACCTGGCATCTGATCATGACGTGTGTAACCTTATCCTCTGTCCGTACTGAGAGCACATAGTCCCCAGGTTTGCTGTGACTTTCTCTGACCAAATAGCTGCCATTCTTTCCTTTGTCCATCAGAATTTTTCTCTGTCCTCTTTCTAGAAGTGACTTGAAACTACGAGGGGTTTGAACCTACAACCTTCTCACCTGGCATCTGATCGTGACGTGTGCAACTTAGTCCTCTGTCCGTACTGAGAGCACATAGTCCCTAGGTTTGCTGTGGCTTTCTCTGACCAGATAGCTGCCATTCTTTCCTTTGTCCATCAGCACTTTCTCTTCCATTTCAAGAAGAGATTTGAACCTACGACCTACTCACCTGGCATCTGATCATGACGTGTGTGACTTTGTCCTCTGTCCGTACTGAGAGCACATAGTCCCCAGGTTTGCTGTGACTTTCTCTGACCAGATAGCTGCCATTCTTTCCTTTGTCCATCAGAATTTTTCTCTGTCCTCTTTCTAGAAGTGACTTGAAACTACGAGGGGTTTGAACCTACAACCTTCTCACCTGGCATCTGATCGTGACGTGTGCAACTTAGTCCTCTGTCCGTACTGAGAGCACATAGTCCCTAGGTTTGCTGTGGCTTTCTCTGACCAGATAGCTGCCATTCTTTCCTTTGTCCATCAGCACTTTCTCTTCCATTTCAAGAAGAGATTTGAACCTACGACCTACTCACCTGGCATCTGATCATGACGTGTGTGACTTTGTCCTCTGTCCGTACTGAGAGCACATAGTCCCCAGGTTTGCTGTGACTTTCTCTGACCAGATAGCTGCCATTCTTTCCCTTGTCCATCAGAGCCTTCTCGGCTTCCTTCCCCGTGATGTGTCCATGGAACCATCTGAGAAAAAGAAAAGAAAGGAGAAAGAAAGAAAAAAAAGTGAGATACAGTGTCAAAGTTGTAAAGTTTTAAATGGCAGTTCGAACTTTTCTTTCGTCAAATTACAAACACTAGTCAATAGCCCACTTGCATTGTGGATGCATTTTGTACAAATAATGATAAGTTAAATTGGTTCCCTCGAGATGAAAATGTATGTTATACATGTAGGACCTGCCTATAGAGGTCACCTGTCCACAGTAGCCACAATTCTGTTTCCCTTGGGTGGCTAATACAGACAGGTTTTACTGGATAAGTAGATATGAATGCAAGTACAATCATTCTTCCCAGATGAAATGATTATCATGATTATCATTCGGCTAAAGATAATTGATGAATTCTAACACAGTGTAGCATGGATTTGTGAAACCCACCCCTGGGGTATCTTACCTTTCATTGGTCGGATCGGCACAGTTGAGGGGATACTTCAGCTCTATCATCTGACCATTGCGCTCCTTGAGTTGATTTCTGCCTTCTGTGTAGTGCTGGACCAGCTCTGCCAACGTGGCAAACTTCTCGCCTCCGTACAGATCAAAGAAGTCGCCAGTGTTCTGGATCTTGATGTGTGTAACCTCCCCATTCCGTCTGATTCAGAAAAAGAGTTACATGAATATATTAATGGTGGAATGAATATTTACACATATTATTTGTTTAAAAATCAGCAAAGAACAACATGTTTAATGCAACATGGATATTTTTCAGAAATAAAACAAAAAGTGCTCAGAAATAGTGCAACAGATTTTCTGTATGTAAATAATGGGTAGTTTTTCTAATACACACTGGTGTGCGCACTGTTTACACTGCACAAAGTCACTTTCGTACAAGAAAATCTACCCATAATGCTCTCTGATATTAACAACCATAAAGGCACGTATTGTAATGAAATGTATTTTGGTACAATCCAATAGTACATGTATGTTATTTTCATCATCACTTTGATTGTGGTAAAAAAAAAATTAATTTTGCATAATTTCCCGTGTACCAGATACCCATATCATCACTTTGATTACAAGAGGTAAAAATTCTGAATTTCTTATAAATCAAATTTCTAGTGTGCAAGATACTCATATTGCAGCTTGATGTGCTGTGGAAGGAATAAAATACACTGTGCATATGTACACGTACAGTACATGAATGAAATGGTTTGGGGGATGACTCATTGTTGCAAAATGGTCACCTCTCAAAATGCCCCAAAATGCTTCATGCTTGGCACATTTTTTCATATTCAGAGTCAGAACCTTATTCATCAACATGAACAAAATCTAATGACAAATACGTACACCTTCTCGATATTATAATGTAAAAAATAGTGAATTTTAGTATTAAAAGGCCAAACTATTTAACTTTTCTTGTATTTCACTCCTCATTCAATTGACTATCACTTTAAATTCACTTGTTGAAGAGTAATCAAGAGAACACTTTCCACAGATAATTTTTCTTTTTTATATAAAATTTGTTTTAGAAGGTATCTTTATTCCACAAAATCGTCAAGCTTCCCTTTAATTTAAGCCTGGCTCCATATAATGAAGATACATAGTGAATTTCAGGAAAAGGGGAATATTTCACAATTTTTTTTCTTGTATGTCACCCCTCATTCACTTAATATTTCAGTTAGATTTCATTAACACAAGAGAACATTTTCTACAAATAATTTTTCTGTTCATATTGGTTCCTTGTACAAGGTATTGTTTTCAATAGATCTTCAAGCTTCCCTTTAAATCAATCCTGGCTCAGAGGACTGTAACTCGAGGTCCTTCAACCACAAATAGAATACAGTACAAATGCACAACTATGGCTTCAGAGGATTTTACTGTGGAAACCTATCCATATGCACATGTACATGTATACTGTAGGTGAAAAGTAGATTCTTTCACACATTGTACATATTCACTTATAGGATGAAGTTAGAGCTGAAATCATACTACCCCCCCCCCCCCCCCCCCCCCTTGAGTCTCTAAGCTGAGAAGTAGGAAATAAAGCACACAAGTCAAATAAATAGAAAATTTAAAAAATGGGGTGGACAATCACAAATTTCCCTAAATTTCACTAGTTTGAAAGCACATACCCTAGACTTTCGACGTGTGCGTGCGCAAAGCATGATACAGGGTATGCAATGTGTGACTACATCACACACATTGCTCTATCCTGAGAGCATGCAAACACACAATGCATACCCTGTATCACTCTCTGTGTATGCACAACAAAACCCAAGGGTCTGTTCTGGCAGACTAAAATTTCACTGCCAAATAAATTTTCTTATTACTGTGGAGAACTATATTCCTCATACTACTATGTTGCCCAGTAGTAACCTCCCACCCCCTAAATAAATGATAAATTAAAATTGCTTGATCCAATTCTAGTCTACAGGTACAGGTACTGTGCTTAGTCGGCAATCAAGGATCCAATCAACTCCCTTCATCAGTGCATATTCAACTCAATTTTTTATAACAATTTACATTGTAAATTCAGCAATGTCCAAGTAGAGCCATAGATACATGTGTAAGCATGCTTTGCTGTGCACTGTGTTCCCAGGCCGAACAAGGAAGTATAAATGAAGACTTTTGTTGTTCAACCAGCCAGCACTAATAGTGCCGTCACACTGGCAAGATTACTCACCATTTCAAATCTTAAAAAGGTTTGTTGTATAAAAATCAAAGATTCTTGTAGAATAATGATTGGAAATGGAGAACTGGGAGGAATCAGTATTGGGCAGTGAAAATATCAAACAGAATGAAGGTTTCCGCAAGACCAAGACCGCGATATTTGCAAAAATAAAAAAATAAACATCACAAAAATGTGAGCTTATACAGTGCCATGGAAACAGGATTGCAGAAAATAATTTTCCTGCATCACAATTTGCAATTTAGCATAATTGCTATACAAAAAATGTTTTGTTTCACAACTTTTTTTTTACATTGAATTGTACAGTAAATTGTTGAAGATTTCTCCTGTGTCTCTAAAACTGCTAATCAAATATGAAAAGTGAATTTTATTCCCTGGATTGGATCAGTCTGGCAGTGCAAAAAGTTCTGCACCGTCCATTCCAGCGCATCAAGAGCTGGATTTACAGTGTGACAGGTTTATCTATAGGATCAGTGTCACACTTATTCTTTTATTTATCCTTTTACTTATTTTCTTTCTCACAACTCACATGACACACTTGGAAAGGCATACATAATTAAAGGGTTTTAAGTGTGCAGCTAGTCCAGTTGAGGACTCTGTGATCTGATAGCACCCACCTCTCTTGCACTGAACACATAGGGACTGCATACCACTCAACCAGACGCTTTATGTATGTAGGCATGAATAAGAGTGGTAAACATGATCAGAAGGTTACATGTACATGTATGTAGAGACTATCAGATCACAGAGTCCTCAACTGGACTAAGGTGCAGCCAATGAGATGTTATAAAAGACATTTTGCCCAAGTACATGTAGTGATGTCATAAAGCACATGCTATAACCTGCAGCTTTTTGCCATTTTCAACGATTTTGTTGTACAGGTAATTATAGCCATTTTATTCTACAAAATCTATATTTTTGACTGGTAAATCTTTATCACAGCTCATGTTATAGGCCATTGCAATGCACTCTCTAGGCACAATGAGAAGAGCAACAAATGTTGTAAATACCCTAAAATGCATTGCATCTGTCACATGTCATGATGTGCATACTGCAGACCCAATCAGAGTAATTAGATTAATCAAAGCTGTCTACAAACTTGTATCTGGGTCTCTGCAGGCAGACTACATGGATATAGGCCAGCAATTCAAGTTCAAGCCACATCCTATAAATGGGGTTTTTAATGACACATCTTTCCTTTGATTGAGAGAATTTTAATCTAGATCTTCAAGGTAAATACCAATCATAAAATAATTGGTTTATAATGAAATCTGGAGGCTGGGACTTGGAATTTCTCCCTTTAATCTTGCAACAATTTCCTGCACATCACTTCAAATGCAAGCCTTTTCCTGTTTTTTTTAATGACAAGTCTTTTCTTTAAGATTGAGGAAATACTTAGCCTGATTTCTAATTAAAGCCATCAATCTTGATTTAACAATACCTGTAGCAAATTCTAGATACACGTACTTGTACTTATCAATGTGTATACCGCAATTTTGACTAGCAGTAATACTGCATCGCAAAGAGTAATAGAAATACAATTAATGGTCAGAATTGATACCCTTGTCCTAGGGTGCTACATGTACAAGAATATTTATACCCTGTTGCCCTATCGGGCAAACAAGTTTTTAAATCACTTGCCATAAAAAAAAGTTTCTCTTGTTCCCAAATTGATAGCCAATTCCAATTTGCAAATAACAGAAAACTTTTCTAAAACCATTACTTGCCAGACAACTAAATTGTGTTGCCCCTGGCATGTGGGCAAGTTGATTTGTAGCGCCCTGCTGTACATACTCCATACCTGACAGATAATGTGAAGTCTCCCGGGTTGCTCTTGCTTGGTCGACACAGAAAATATCCATCAAAACTAATTATTTACAAGGAGCTAATTTTCAAGAATGGTCTTTAAAATGGCCCTTACATGTAATGGTCAACCAAAAACTTTTTTTTTTGGGGGGGGGGGGGGCTTTAGCAGAATTAATACCCATGTACATACTCCATACCTGACAGATAATGTGAAGTCTCC
>BQKZ01003857.1:44651-56140 GCA_036244855.1 Temnopleurus reevesii
TAGTCATCCCTAAACTTGCTGTAATGTTGCGGTAACGGAAGGACATTTAAACATGTCTTAAAAATAATGAATGCCACAAAAATACACCCTTATTATGGTTTTTAAATCTCAAAAGAGTTAAAAACAGCACAATACATGACATATATGAAACATAGCATGCCTAATATTTCATTGACAATTTCCATATTTTTCTGAGAATTAATTACGTTACTTAAACAATTAATATAAAAAATTATGCTCGTATTCAATTCTTGTTTTTTCTAAGATTATTATTATTCAGACTTTAATAATTAGCATGGATTTGAAATTTTGGGTAAAATGCTTACTTTAGCGTGGAATTGCCCATAGGCCTACAACCAAAACAAAATTTCCAGGGGTTGCCACATTGTGGATCCGCTTGTGCCATGTGCGGTCCATCACACATGTATCGTTCTATCCAGCACGGTAATAATGCACAAACAGGCCAGCTATTATTTATTGTAGTTGAAAGGTCTCACGTGTTGAGAACACAAAGGTGTAGTTCTCGGAGTTGTGTGCTTTACACAAAGCCTATATTATACATGATGGTGTATGTGTGTTCGTTTTTCGGGAAGGGGAAGTGTTACTTGTCTAAGTATTAAAAACACTGTATGTGGGGAATGGGGTGGATGAAAAGGAGAGTTTACGAGGTTTAATTGGTGATTACTCATCTCCATGCACGGAGATGTCGGTGAGTTACTGACATCTCGCTGGTCCATGCATTCAAGTCTTGTCTTTAAATGCTGACAATGACATTCAGATACACTGTATTACGGTACCCAAACAATGTTTTTTTTTTAAATAAACATGAATACCATACGGATTAGACACAATGGTAATTGGACCAGTATTGGACCAAGTGTGTATAGTGTGAATAGTTATTAGACAGACTGGCTATTAGACTAGGCGAGTATTGGACCAACCAGAAGAAAATACAACGAAATGATGATTGAACGGATCAGTTATAGACCAAAAGGATAATGGACCAAATAGTAGTTAGACCACATGGATATTAGACGAATTGACTGTTAGACCAACTAGGATTAGCCCACATGGTTAATGGACAAGGTGATATTGGACAAACTGATGATTGGACGAAGTGTTGTTAGCCCAAATAGCTATTGGACGAATTGATTATTAGACCAAACGTTAATGGACAAGATGGCTATTGGACGAACTGGATATTGGACTAACTGGTTATTGGACCAAGCGGCTATTAGACGAAATGATTAATGGACAAAGTGGTAATTGGACGACCTAATGTTAGACGAAGTGCGTTTGGACGAAACGGTCATTGGACGAGATGGCATTGGACCAAGTGGGGATAAACCGTACATACTCCATACCTGACAGATAATGTGAAGTCTCCCGGGTTGCTCTTGCTGGGTCAACATACATGTAGAAAGCATCCATCAAAACCATTATTAAGAAGGAACTGATTTTAAAGAACGATCTTTATAAAAATGACACTCAATGGTCATCCAAAATCTTTTTGTTGAAGGGAAGGGGGGGGGGGCTTTAATATAAATTCACACCCCTGTGCATACACCATACCTGACTGACAATGTGAAATCTCCTGGGTTACTCTTGCTTGGTCGACACAGAAAACATCCATCAAAATCAATATTGGGAAGGAGCTGATTTTAAAAAAATGGTCTTACATTCTTTAAATGGCACTCAATCATCAACCAAAGACTCTTTGTTGACAGGAGGGGGGGGGGGCTTTAACAGAATGCATACCCCTTCACATACTCCATACCTGACTGATAATGTGAAGTCTCCCGGGTTGCTCTTGCTTGGTCGACAAAGAAAGCATCCATCAAAACCATTATTTAGAAGGAGCTGTTCTGCTTCCATCCCAGAGATGTTGGGGTGAAACCATCTGCATGGAATTACAAGGGATGAAAATAGTGACAAATTAGTATAGGTTTAGATTATACATGTGCCTACATGATATTATTTCTTTGGTAAATTTCCTTCATTTATTGGAAGATACCATTGTGACAAATTAATATATATGTTAAAATAATAAATGTTATTTCTTTTGTACATTTCATTGTTTCATTTGTTTTAAAATACTGTATGAGCTGAAATTTTCGCGGTGGTTTTATTTTTGCTAATTTCGCGGCTTTGACCTCGCGAAAATGTCCACTCTGTATCATGCACATTCACATGTATACAAACACTGTCAAAAACGTGAAAATAACAACACGCCACTATCTCAAACTAGTCTAAAATAGCAAAAATATATGTACGCTAAAATATTGGCCTATACAGTTTTACCATTGTATTATTTTGCATCAACATTGTTTGGTATGATGGGGATGAAAATTAAAAACTTATACAATGAAATCAACAGAATGATGACAATTCAAATTCATGTAACGGTATGTAAAAGGAATAACAGTAGTAGAAGAGAAGGAACTGCTCCACCTCTAGTTCTGCAAGATATCAAGACAAAAATAATTTCAATAAAACAATAATCATGACCTTTATAGTAACGATAAATACACTTTCTCATCAAGATCATGATTAAGATCATCATCATCATTATCATCATCATCATCATCATCATCATCATCATCATCATCATCATCATCACCATACAATATCATCATCATCATCACAATCCTCCTCCTCATCATCATTATCATCATCTTCGTCGTCTTCATCATTATTTTCCCTCTTACAGAGGGTTTCTGACTCTCGTGATACGATGACATTCCTTCCTTCTACTACATAGTCTTTAGGATCCTCTTCTTTCAAACAAGCCCTACATGTACGGCTTTCCTTCATGTACATAAAAAAACAATATACTGGTCAAAAACACCCTGTCAAATGCATGGTTACTGGGGAGTAATTTTACCCTCCCTATAGTGCAATCAAGGGACAGAGAGAAAGAAAAACTATTCAATTTCTGAGTATTTCATGAAATAAATTCATGATATTCTACAAGAATAGGGTAATGTATCTATTCAGTCATTCAAATGTAATTATCTTTATACAGTACATGTATGTACAGTGTATTCATCAAAATCAGCAGAAAAGATACATGACCCCTCTATGTTGCACTATCCAATGATTATGTACATTGATGTATCACAATGGGAATTCTTCGAATTTTTGCACGGCATTCTGTGGGTTAAGATTTCATTTCAAAAGGAAATGACATGTTAATAATTAACGGGAACCAATATCACCTGAAAGGGAATAATTCAGAAAAGTAATGCATAGTGCCAATTACCAAAACTCATCACAGAAAACTAATTCTTCCCACCTTACCATCCATGATTTAAGATTGACAAAAATGGCATATTGATCATTACAGGAAGTCCTTTCATTATAAAGCTATTAGCATCATCTTTATAATTCATAAGGAAAACCCTCAGGGGAAATTCCCTGTTCCCATTTTAACATCATGTGCAATGCTATTAAAATACAGGTACATGTATGTTAAATGGATAATTTGCCTAGTAATGTGCATGAGTGTAAAAGAGCGCTTGCCAGGTATTGAAGTAGGACCTACATTCAGTTCTTACAAGATGTTATTAGTTTATTCTTGCATACAAATGATTTCCAACGGTCTTTTTTTTTTCCTTACATTTTCTTTCTATAGACCTGTCTCCCTTTAATTTAGGATTGAACTTAGAAAAAACTCTGAATAAATCACATTCTAAATTTTTACAATTTAGCAAATTATCTTCCTTAATGGATTGGAAAGTATAAGTACTGTACATACATGTAAGTATGTAAAACTATAAAAAAAAAAAAAAAAAAAAAAAAAAAAAAAAAAAAATTGAAAGAGGGGGAGGGGGGGGGGGGGGGGGGGGGGGGGGGGGGGGGGGGGGGGGGCACAGAAGAGTTCAAATCGAAAGAGCGAAGTGACCGAGCGGAGGAGGGTGTTTGAAGGGGGTATTCTAGTCCCACGGTAGGGCAATCAGGATAATGGTGTTTTCTGAACACTAAACCCTCTGTATTGGAGTACCTATATGAGAAATGTCATCTGAAAATGATGAAGACACTGAGTATGGGGGAAGGTATGGGAGGGACATTTTTGAAAATCAGATCATGAAAGTGGTGTTTTTAGAACACTAAACCTCTGTATTGGAGTACCTATATGAGAAATGTCATCTGAATAGGATATAGATGAAGACACTGAGTGGGGAAGGTATGGGAGGGAGATTTTTGAAAAACGGTTGATGAAAATAGCGTTTTCTGAAAACAAATCCGGAAAAAAAAATATGTATATATAATTTCATAGTCAAGACACCATGTGCGGGTATCTTATTTCTACGGTAGGGAAATTTTTTTTTTTAAACATATGAAAGTGACAGCTAGATAATCGTAAAAAATATATATATATGAGAAGACACCGAGCGGGAGGGGGTATCCCATTCCTACAGTAGGGAGATTAAGGCGGCGAATATCCCATGATGGGGGCGGGGGCCGGGGAAGGGGGTGGTTGAAGAACAGATCATGCAAGTGGTGTTTTATGAACAGTACAATTATGTACTGGAGTACTGGCATAAATGAAATATGACTTGTGAAAAGAAATATATAAATGCCTTGCCCTAGGCTACCAAGGCACGAGNAAAAAAAAAAAAAAAAAAAAAAAAAAAAAAAAAAAAATTGATTCATTTTTGGAAGATGAAAAAACTTCAAAGTTTCTGTTAAATAGATAAAAACATAGTACTGTAATTTCTTTTATTTTCATAATGTGAATAACGACTGTGATTGCTTGACCATTCAAATCCATATTGCAAGTACATGTACACTGCCTGGTGGGCTCAATTCTCAGCACATAATAGTTCTTCCCTCACACATGCCCAGCCTTCTGGATAGTTCTAGCTGAGACTTGCCAAAATGTTACTCAGCTACACTGAGGCCACTATTTTCATATTTTAAATTATATCGAGGACTTGATCACTGATTAGAAACTACATTGTAGAAGACAGATAGACATTTACATGTAGAAAAGCTAAATTATCGACCATACAGTCAAAATTTATGCCTCCGCTGTAATGCAATCAGAAACTTTTTAACATTAGAATATTCCCTCAATGAAAAATAAATCATATACTTGCAGGAACTGCAGGAACTGGAAAAAATGGTGAAATAATGATAGAAAGAATGAAAACCAGACCCAGACAACTCGTAAAAATAACGCTTCAAGCACCACTTTCCGAGGGTGGAGGCATAATAAATCAAAGAATATTGCATTCATATAATTACCTTCCATACCTGTACCAGCACGATTCATAAACTAGAATAAATCTGACACACAAAGATACATTCTTTGTTAAGTGGCTGCTGTATCCCATTTTCCTACCTGATTTTGTATATTTTATTTACATTTACTCCCCATGTCAGAGAAAATATGTTGCACACATCCTCATCTACTTTGTAGGTATGCTACATGTACATGTATGAATCACATGAGGTTGAATATTCTATGAACATGATTCATTTTCTTTATATTCAAACAAAAGAAAATCATTACTTGCAACCATGATGAGAAAAACAAATAAAATGAGTAATAGCTAATTTTCACGATATACAGTATGCTACATTGCAGCAAATTTGGGGTTTTATTTCAGGTTTTGCTTTGGTTTTCATTTAAATTTTTAAATGCTGATCAATGTGCAAATTGAACAACTTCTTTCTCTGAGACAAGCATATGAACTCACATGCATACATACACAACTGTATGTACAGTAATAGTCTGCAGACATATTGTAGACCACTGGGTTTGGTGTTTAAATTTGTGCAGTGTCTAATGCCAAGTCTGCAGGCAAAGTCTACAAGATAATTGTAGTTACAGTATAAAGCTCCTAGATATTGACAAAGCCAATATGACCCATAACTGGGCTAGGCTTCAGTCAAGACATGATTTCGAGTGACAAGTGTTCAATAAGGGTCTTTGCTTACAGACTACAAGATATAGGGGGAAACGCACAGACAGCAGAGTGCACTACAACTGCAAGGGAGGGCTCCCAAAGACAAATTGAATTAGCAGAGCGGTGCTTCCAGCCTAGAAGGGAAATGCTGCCTGGGACATGTGCGCAATTAATGTGCATCCTACCTTAAAGGGAAAGACTAGTTTTGGGAGGAGGGCGCTTCAGATATTTAACTAGTTTGCGAGCTGCAGTAAAATAATTACCATAATGCATTTTTTCAATAGTAAATTAGAGCATGTTTATAGTTTGTTTGAATGAAATCGACCTAGAAATGGCTTAATTATCGCAAAATAAAATAACCTGGTGCGGTCGTACTTCCTCACAGAACATGCTTCACGTACAAAATGAACGCGAACCAACACACCGCAGACAATACCACCGATCGCACCGCCAATTTCAGGCCGACGGTCTCCCGCGCTAAAGCACTTAGCACACCGCATGAACGATGGCGTATTGACCTGTTCGACGTAAAATACATAGAATGCGAGCATAAATGTACTCCTAATATCCTAAACATAGGTATATTTAGGCATGTAAAGCAACTTGCGAATACATCAGCTCATTTAACATCAATTTCTGCATCCTGGTCATTACTAATCTATACCTTTAATGCAAGGACCTACAGTATGGAGGGTTTGATGTATTCATAATTCGGGAAAGTCTTTAGCGATGGGTTAATGTTGCATGCATCTATTGGTACACAAGGGAAAAAATTGGATGTGAATTCACCACTAGCAAGGTCACAAAATGAAGATCAAATATTGACTTTCAAGCAAAAACTATGAGGGACACTCTTCATAAAAATTAATAATGTAAAAATAATGTTGAGTAGACCTTTAGAAATTGGTGCTAATAAAAGGTTGGAAGACTTTCAATACACTATAAAAGTACATCTAGTGTACACTGAAACATTTTAATACCATTTTACCAAATGTTAAAGCATAAAGTATAGATAGTTGACAACCCGTCTATTGTGACCATTCCTCTAGATGAAATTAGAACTTTTCTATTAGAGTTTTCCTGTCTTCTGTGGCTATTTTTCTGCTTTCTTTGGTTGCCTAGATGCATGAAGTCATAAACAGGTTTGACTACTGTTTGATGTGAACACAAATTATTATATTAATAATGTTTACTGCATGTATTACGTTTGCTCAAAAGGTATGACAACTTTTGTTATTAAAGTTCATTCAACATAAAATTTAATTGCACTTTATTGATATTCCATAATAATACTCCCCTACAATCTAAACAAAATGTACCTCCTATCAAGACAAATCACAACTTGAACTTGGACAAAGGTCATGCATTATTTCACCATGCACTTCCTCATTCCTCTGTACAATCATGAACATTAAATCTGTGCATATTTTATGGTGAATTATCTTATCAAAATCATACTTCCAGTTCATGGCTCAACAATGCTGAATCTGTCCCTTATACAATCATGTACATTAAATACATAAATCTGTGCATATTTTATGGCCAATTATCTTATCAAAATCATACTTCTGATTCATGGCTCAACAATGCTATAAAATCTATCCCTTATACAATCATGTACATTAAATACATAAATCTGTGCATATTTTATGGCCTATTATCTTATAAAAATCATACTTCTGATTCATGGCTCAACAATGCTGAATCTTATATTTGAAATTCCCTTTGATACACACATAAATTACGGAAATTAAGGTGTAGAATATAAAACAAGGAAATAAATTGATATCATGTGTCATCTTTTCTTGGGGAAGTTTGGAGCTGATTTTGCAAATTATAACATTGGCCAAGATGAAAGTCCCACTGTCTTGTTTTCAATGTTGGCAGCCCTGATGTTAACTGGATTTTGTGCTTCAATCAAAGCAATCTTCCCATAGAAGGTTCAGAGTTGTTAGTAAAAACTGTGCAGTTCATTTGACTACGGTGTTCTGTTGATAGCATTCACCTCTGCATTTTATAAACTGAACACACAGGGGCTGCATAGCACTCAACCAGAGTCCTTACATAGCCCTCTGATCATGCTTACTCCGATCGCTGAGTTTGTTCAGTTCAAGAGAATATATATACAGAGGTGGGTGCTATCAGAACACATAGTCCTCAACTGGACTAACAAATGTATAGCATTTAGCTCTGTATGACTTCAAAGGAAACCCATGGTTTCCTGTGTACTCCTGTTATAGCCACCCAAAAGGACAGTCTGCACAGAAATAGAAAATTTCCTTTCGCAGGTTTATTGTATTTTTCGCCAAAGTCTGGAGACATTGGCAGGCGTGACTCATTCAAGGACCGCATTGACACATGTCCTAAAATAGGGAGAGAATATCATGGAAAAGGGAGTTTAGCAGGACTATTTTTATTAATAGTTCTGGACAATAAATCAAGAGGTCTTGATGAGGCTTTGTCTTGGGATTACTAAAAAATCCATTGCAGCTCCAACAGTACCTCATATATAAAACAGGGCTATTACAGGTTAATGTAGAATAAAATCAAACACATTTTTTTTTTCAATTAATCATTATTTTGCAATAAATCTCACGACCTACATTAACAATTTGTCATGGCTTCATTGGTAATTAGAACTCACAGAAGGGTATTCACCTGCCCCCCCCCCTTAAAAAAAAACATGTACACATTGTGTACTTATAATATTATAGCGTACATAAATGTTAGCGAATTTATTGAATTTCAAATCATTTTACACAATAGCGAGTCGTTATTGTCATGTTATCAAGTTTAAATTGTACACAAGTCTGTGAGGATTCTAATGAATAACCATATTACATGTAACTGCAAATTCATTGTTGCGAAATTCGCGAAAATAAACCAGAGCAATTTTTTTTTTTTTTTTTTTTTTTTTTTTTTACAGTTAATTGGAAAAGCAAGGGCATAAGTTGGACAACAAAGGGCTTTGATCACTGTACATTCTGTATGTGTATGAACATTTTATTATGAACTCTCTCTCTCTCTCTCTCTCTCTCTGTTTCACAAAAAAAGGAGGAATTCATCATAATTCCTGGAACTAAAAATCATCTTTCTTGGCATCATGACACACAAAGCCATACCATGGGGCAAAGTTCCTTTGCCCCATTGGAACAATAGATCAGAGATTTATAGGTGATTCAAATTCATGGATGTTTGGAGTACACATACACATATGTGTATTAATTATAGTATTTAAACATTCTTTATAAGACAATGGATACCATTTTTGAGCATCAAGATAAAATTTAGCTGATTCAGACAGTGCAATGTTCATTATAAACCTTTGGCCAAAACAGGAATCACCTGACGTTTTTTAGGTCATTGGTCCTGTATATTTCAAGATAAAACAATTTAACAGATGAATTAGGGTCTATCACAATTTACCATTATGAGTGGATTACGTATCTTTGCAAAAGGAGAGTCTACCCAGAAATATTATTTATTCAACAGGAGCAGAAAAATTAGATGAACAGAACAAAAATAGTTTGAGGAAAATTGGACAACTACAGTGTAATAAGAAAGTTATGAATGTCTAAATATTTAGACAAATTGGCAACTGCACAACTGAACATTTATTACATTCACATCTATGTCATAAAATGTTACTTTTTTCCCCAAAAAATATTATTTCCTCAAAACTTTAACCATAGGATATCTTTATGATAGAAATATATATGTGGATCCACTATTTGCATGTTTACATTCATACAAACTTTGCAGTTTTCTGTAAAAATGAGGAATTTTCATCATATTTATAATGAAAACTCCAGTTAGTTGTGCACCCATGATGTACATTAATAACATTGACAACATCTCTGGAAATTCCCACTGATTTGCCCATTTTTTTCAAAACTTGAAAAAATTCATAACTTTTTACTACTACTGATTTTCTTCAAACTTTTGTTTGTTTTACTCACCAATTTTGTTCTGCTTCTCTTAACAAAATTATTGGTTAAGTACTAGATGAGTGCCATAACCACTTGACTACCATAGTGCCCTGAGTAATCCAGTTCATATTATAATTGAATGTCTTTAAGATTTAACTTTGACTTGAAATCAAGTCTGTGAACATACATTGCATGTTGAGCAAGGCTTCAGATGGCAATTGCCCAAGTTGTCGAGAACAAGATCAATGTACTGTGTGAAAACATGTGTTGTAATGAATTGGATCAGTCATAAGGAAAAATGTTTAAGTTTTTCTCACAATTCATATAGAATATTTTTTATAGAAACTGATCTATACTAAGGTATTTGAGGCAAAGAATCTCTGAAAATTCCTTTCCAGGTTGTCATTGTATGACTCTGATATTATTTTTTCATAATACAGTCAAACCTGTCTATAAAGACCACCCAAGGGAGACAGAAAAAGTGGTCTTTAACAGCAGGTGGTCTCTATAAACAGGTTCATTTAAATGTAAATAGCTTTCTATGGAGTCAAGAAAGGTGGTATTTAAAGACAGAAGGTCTTAATATGCAGGTGGTCGCTAGAGCAGGTTTGACTGTAGTGATTTTGATGTAAAAAAAGTCAGGCAATTTTCAGACTGTCAGTCAAAAGAACAAGGTGAAAAATCCACTTTTAGTCAACTCACATACATGTACAGTGCCAAGGAAATATAAATAGAACAGGAAAGGAGATAGGAATCAGGTGACTCAAATGGTGAAGAAACGATAGGAAGAAATAAAAACATCCTTGACAGACCTAGAATTCTACAGAAAATTAAAACTCAAACATCCAATAAAACTGCATAAAACAGTACACACTAGTCATAATGGGCGTTCGCACTTCAGCAAATTTTCACGATCCCATCTAGTCCAGACATGATTTCTAAAGTTTTGGATCGCGATTCAAAGCACACTGTCAAGTGTGATTATTTGTATTATCCCGTCAATCGGAACATTTGTGTAAAGATTGTCTTTGTCGAAATTGCTGAATAAAAAATAATGATAATAATATTATTTATAATAATAATAATTCACCATGCATTATGGGAATATCTGCCTTGCGGGTACATGTAGTCTGTGTGCAGTGATTGATTACTTCTTGGTTGCCTAAGAAGTATTTCACCTCGTAATTTTGCTTTAGTTGTGGAATATATTTTGTTCACTTTGATTCACTCTTTTGGACATGCACAGGGCTCGCCTGTTAGTCCTACAAGGCTGTGAATCTGGATAGCGGTTTGAATCACCTCTCAGCAGACACTGACCAAACACCATCAATGTTCACATCATAATCCAAATTACTTTGAATTTCTAGTGTGAATGCCCCCTATATAAACACTACAGAATTTTAAGGAAATACCAAGTACTCTATTTCCTCAAAAGAAAAGTACAGATTTAAATGGATAGAAGAAATGTATGTAATAAATGCATTATTGATAAGGCCTTACTTCGTAAAAGATATAACATCGCTAAATTTGAAATTGCCTTAAATTAAGTAAGTGATTTATCATTACTTTTATACCATTTAACTTTAAAAATAAACTTCACATTCTGTGTAAGTTTTCTTTCTTCCCGTTCCCCCTCCCTCTCCCC
>BQKZ01003858.1:11571-30842 GCA_036244855.1 Temnopleurus reevesii
TTCATCATCACGGAAGAACATTCATGTGAAGCTGAACATGATTCCATCGCACTTCATGGACACGCCAACACTCCATTTTCATTCCATTGGAAATTGATTTTGAAGGCACTTAATCACGAAGGAATTTAGTGAAGCAACAGTGCATCGTTACCATTACCAGATGCGCAGTGGCTTGGAGAGAAGTGAACGTGGGGACAGGAGAATGATTTGGATGGTTACGCAGGGAATAATTTTCCTGGTATCGCATCGCAAATTGCTATGCATTTTTGCATGATTGCTATACAAAAGGTGTTTAGTTAGCAACTTTTTCACATAGAACTGTACAATTAAGTGTTAAAAATGATTCTCCAATGACTAAAACTGCTACTCAAATGCGAAAAGTAAAATTATTTCCTGATTACGTGATATAAAGTTCTGCCGAGTAAAACATAAGTGATAATATTTCCGAAGGCATAAATATTGTTGTTTCATTTCCGTTTTAAATACAGATACACAATCTTGCCAGATAACTGTTTTCAATCATAAAAGGAATAGTTTCCATTTATTAGAATTAACATTTTCTTGTAGGGAAAAATTTGTTTTTAGTGATGGAATTTTGCAGCAACATTTTTCTGTTAACCACAACTTGCAATTTGGCAGCAACATTGTTTTCTTTTCATCATAACTTTCAGTATCAAAAGTGGCCATTAATCAAAGATGAATGAATTAATAAGTCGAGCCATAAGAGTATCGCTACCTCCCATCGAAGAACGAAGTAGAGCTACATTTGGCAGATTCTGAGATATTAACCATTTTACGTTGGGAGACCAATAGGAACGCATACATAATGCATTCTTCAGGTATGGAAAAGAGCAGATTCTGGAGCTTTTTCTTTCAGGAGACTGAAAAGGTCACATGAAAAATGATCGTCTATCGACTCCCATTATGTAAAAAAAGTCAAAATTCACAAGAATGCTAGATACAACATTTTTCCCTACACTGAGGGGGGGGGGGGGGAGTAGAGTGCTACTCAAGAACGTGTGTGAAGTACATCTGACCTCCTCGATGCTCAGGGCGTGGAACTAATAATGCTGCTTTCTACGGCTTTTTCCCCAAGATACCATGGAGACTCTCTTTTTCTCCAATGATTTCAGAGATAAAGTCACGATAACATCATGGGAATGACATTATTGCAGACAATGATGTAATGATGAAATGATGTAATGTTTCGTTTTAACCTGTCATTACGTCTCACAGGATAAAGTGGGAAAGAAAACATGCCCTTTGTCTCTAAAATCATCCAATGAAAAACAAACTAATTATGATTCTTGGGTCTAAATTTGTTGCGCATTTCCTACCCCTTTTCACAAGTGATAATTTTTAATGCTCAGTCGATTTTGTGGATGTGTGGAGGGGGGCAAAAAGGCTACATACCCCTTTAATTTTCCATCATCAAACATTTTGGTGCTTTTAAAGAGGCATAAGCAGTGAAACGTTTTCTTTTGTTGCTACTATTTTGCGAGTGAGGACAATTTTTTACAGGGGATGTTTTGATGTGTTATTAATTTTTGTTACAAAATCAGTGACCCTGCCTGACTCTGTCTCTCTTTTTTGTCAAGCCAGCGGTGGGTTAAAATCCTCTTTCTGCCCCCTCTTGACTAAACCTGGATCCATCTGTGCACATGAGCTGATAGAACAATAGCAGAGACACCAACCATTCAAAAATATTCAGGATGTTTATTTTCATATGAATTCAAGGGTTTTCTTACAAGTGAATGGCTGAGAGTGTGGTAACTGTTGTCAAGATTGCTCTCACTTTTGGTTCAGCTGCTGCATTATTCACATTCTTAATTTTTGACCTCATGAATACATGCCTTTATGGTTGTTCATTAGAGAGCATGATGAGCATTTTTCTAGTACGGAAGTGATTCTGCTAAGTGTAAACAATGGAAGATCACTCAGAATACTAGAAAGATATCCTAGAATGCTTAGCATCTGAAACAACCATATATATTTTGGAACACTTGGCATCTCTGGAATGGTAGAAAGGCTGTCTCTCTCTTTCTTTCAAGATGGATAAAAGCTTCCTCTCAAGCCTAGTTCGAGATCTACTACAATCTGTCAGTCGCACTAACACAAGACTTGGCAATGAATTATGCATCAAATGAAGCACTAACAAATACGCATTTAAATTCTGCCACTTCCCAGGTAAGCATCGAAATCCGAACTTCAACTCACCCGAGCTGTTGAACATTCATACCACTCTGATTTTCAAAACTGTGAAGTAACAGCAAGGCTAAAAAGAATTCTTGAACAATTTTGCACAGTGCGTTATTTTTGTTCTTATTGTTATCATTGTTATTTTTATTATTGAGATTGTAATCCATTATTGATAATATTCCTACTATTTTTGTTTATTATATCATTTATCTCACCTGGGTCGATTGCAGCATTATATAGATGAATTTTATAATGAAAAAAATTATTGCTGTGGTAAAGGTTTGAACCTATAACCTGCTGATTGCAAGCAGCAGGGCTGCTAACAACGTGTGAGAGATTTCAAAATTCAGGCATTATCTTAGCTGCCAAGGTAGTATTAAAGACAAAGAAAATAAATACAGAACAGATTGATTAGAATGATGCCCATACATTTCTGAGCAGCTGCAATAGCTTACATAAATGCCATTATTCTTCAGAAATGAAACCTTAAAATCTCTGGTAATATGCCTGGTGTTTTAAAGAGGATTAATTCATCGCTCAAACAGAGCACTAAAAGCAATAGGTATCATTTTCTAATGAACGAAGACAAAAATTGATTCAGCTGTTGTAAGTATGCATAATCTTTTTCATTCACCTTAGAAATGTGTAATCATTGCTGCCTATAACACTCTGTCAACTAAAATAATTACAATATCTCAAGCAAGGTTGGCCTTTTGACCTTTGAACCTTGATTTCACAACCATAAAAACTGATGCACTCCGATCACTTTTCCTTAAATTGACATCCATGCGAGAAATTATGAGCTAGTCTGTCCAATTGTTTTTTAAGTTACCATGAAAATGACAAAGATGTGCAAATCAAAATCATAATGCTGGAGGTGTGAAACCTCTCATCTGTGTTTTGTCAAACTTTAAGGCCTGTATTCCAATAGTGAGGTTTAACTATAATAGACTCTTGGCTTAACTTTTCAATAGCCTGGGTCTAAATAACAATGGCTTAGTCTCGGGTTAAGTTAAACCTTGCTATCGGAATACGGGCCCATGTCTGCAGTCGAGACTAGTGTGAGAGTGAAAAAATGCAATTAGATGCAGGTATTCATTTCAGTCTTCTCACAAAAGCGCACAAAGGCAGGTAGAATGGCCGTAGTTTTGTATTGATCGATGCTTGAATTACGACTCCTGTGTTTACCTTCGTCCAATATTCCTCCGAGCTTGCCCTTCCCCTCTATCTCTCTCTCTTCGAAGAAAACACAAGATAAAAAGACACAAATGGCACAATTGTAAATGAAAATGTACAAACCCAGGGAGGTGTTTCACCACGATAAGAAAGACTTTACGTACGACTTTACGTTCGACTGGGATCCCTTCTTGTGCGTATAATTCGTAACAGTGCACGCATTCAACGCAAGAATTGATACCAGTCGATCTTAAAGTCGTGCGTAAAGTCTTTCTTATCTTGGTGAAACACCTCCCAGGAAAATGAGTACCCATCTTAACCGCAATATTCCTTCAGCTTTCCCTTTCTCTCTCTCTCTTCGAAGAAGACACAGAATAAAAAGACAAAATTGGCACAATTGGAAATGAACATGTACAAACCCAGGAAAATGAATACTCGTCTTAACCCCAATATTCCTTCAGCTTTCCCTTTCTCTCTCCCTCTCTCCCTCTCTCTTCGAAGAAGACACAGAATAAAAAGACACAAATGGCATAATTGTAAATGAAAACGTACAAACCCAGGAAAATGAGTACCCGTCTTAACCCCAATATTCCTTCAGCTTTCTCTTTCTCTCTCTCTCTCTCTCTCTCTCCCTCTCTCTTTGAAGAAACCACAGAATAAAAAGATACAAATGGGACAATTGGAAATGATAATGTACAAACCCAGGAAAATGAGTACCCATCTTAACCGCAATATTCCTTCAGCTTTCCCTTTCTCTCTCTCTCTCCCTCTCTCTTTGAAGAAGATACAGAATAAAAAGACACAAATGGCAGAATTGGAAATGAAAATGTACAAACCCAGGAAAATGAGTACCCATCTTAACCCCAATATTCCTTCAGCTTTCCCTTTCTCTCTCTCTATCCCTCTCTCTTCGAAGAAGACACAGAATAAAAAGACACAAATGGCACAATTGGAAAAGAAACTGTGCAAACCCAGGAAAATGAGTACCTGTTTTAACCCCAATACTCCTCCGAGCTTGCCCTTCCCCTCTATCTCTCTCTCTTCGAAGAAGACACAGAATAAAGAGACACAAATGGCACAATTGTAAATGAAAACGTACAAACCCAGGAAAATGAGTACCCGTCTAAACCCCAATATTCCTTCAGCTTTCCCTTATCTCTCCCTCTCTCCCTCTCTCTTCGAAGAAGACACAGAATAAAAAGACACAAATGGCACAATTGTAAATGAAAACGTACAAACCCAGGAAAATGAGTACCCGTCTTAACGCCAATATTCCTTCAGCTTTCCCTTATCTCTCCCTCTCTCCCTCTCTCTTCGAAGAAGACACAGAATAAAAAGACACAAATGCCACAATTGGAAATGAAAATATACAAACCCAGGAAAATGAGTACCTGCTTACCCCTAATATTCCTTCAGCATTCCCTTTCTCTCTCTCTCTCCCTCTTCGAAGAAAACACAGAACAAAAAGATACAAATGGCACAATTGGAAATGAAAATATACAAACCCAGGAAAATGAGTACCCATCTTAACCACAATATTCCTTCAGCTTTCCCTTTCTCTCTCTCTCCCTCTCTCTTCAAAGAAGAAACAGAATAAAAAGACACAGATGGCACAGTTGGAAATGAAATCGTAGAATCCCAGGAATAAGAATCCCTGTCTTAACCCCTTATTTGCCTAGATCATTTCGAATATGAGTTACAAACAATTTCCCTTGAAAACTCCTTCATCCTTGCTCTGAATATCAGCAATTTTGTGATTTACTGTGATATTACATAAAAGCTTTGTGACAAAAATGAAAAAAATTCACACAAACTGTAAAGACATAAAACAGCATAATTGGAAATAAAAAACATTGCAGACTAAGGACTTTCTGTCTTAATACATTATGTGCCTTAGATCATTCAACAAATGAGTTACAATTCATTTTCCTAAAGAAAAAACACCTTCATCCAAGCTCTAAGCACAGGTATTCTTTTGTAATTTGCTTTTATTTAAAAAAAATAATAACTCTGTGATTAAAAAAAAAAAATCTCATATAAATTGAAGCCACAAACAGCAGAATTGAAAATAAAACATGGCAGCCCAAAGAAAAAAATCTGGTTTAACTCCTTAAATGCATTGGATCATTTGAGAAATGAATTGCAAATAAATAAAAAAAAATAAATAAAAAAAAATGAAACACCTCCACCCTGGCTCTAAATACTTGTCTTTTTGTGATTTGCTTTGATTTTATTGCTCAATAACCTGAGGATAATGAATTTAAAAATCTTTAAAAAATAATTGAAAATACACTGAAAAACAATGATGATCAGGGTCAAAGGAAGGAACTTTTTTCCATTCCGTTTTATCTTGCTTTTTCTTATCTTATTTCTATCTCATTCAGGATTTCTTGAAGGAGGATATGAATTTCCCAAAGAAAAACCTTGCATCCACACACACACAGATAAGTAAACTATCTGTGCAATTTAGTTTTCTTCAGGCCTCAGAAGAGGGGGAATCCATCAACTCCCAAGTATCAATCTTGACAATTAACCATTTCAGCGCATAAAACAATCTATTTTTGTTTCTTTGGTTTTCCTTACTAATTGTTTCTTTGGTTTTCCTTGTTTCTAAAGCGCCATGAGCACCTTATGGTGGACCTGTGCGCTATATAAGTAGCCACCATTATTATTATTATTATTATTATTATTATGTGGTCCAGTAAAATTTTTAAATTCAATTCATATTCATTTGGCAAAATAAGATCAAAACCATAAACAAAACAATTACAATGTTAAAAAGACATGCTAGGATTGCTTAAAAAGTTGAAAACTTGTAAGTAGGCAACCCCTTAAAAATAATGCTCAAAAAGGAAAAACAAATACAGGCTACATCAAATTGATTAACATTGTATTCAAGTGGTTTGAGATATTTTTTTCCAGAAAACTACTCCAAGGAACTTGGATTACCAGCAAATAATCTCCAATGAACATCAATTTCCGACAAACAATGAATTATTATCATATCTCATGTGAAAAGGGTTCTCTATTTAAAATTTCTCTCAATGCAATCATAACTCACGACTTAAATTTGTTTTTGTTATTGCATGCGATGACCATTTCCAGGGCAAAATTTCAACGAGGTGACATTGCTGCGACACGAAGTTATGCTCTAGGTAAAACATTATTGAGACCCAAGTGAGACTTGCACTAACAAATTTTGCAAACAGAGCATAATTTTGATTTCCGCTGAAAGATAACAAACTGCTTTGCGAGCCATCGTGACTTGAGGGGGCTTTTAAGATGAGTTGTTCATTCTCATGTTATCGTCATCCCCCGCCGAGCTCTCCTTTTTCTTGCAAACGCACATAACTGGATGGTGAACTTTGACCCCATTCCTGGAGGGAATGTTTTCTGTGCAATATTTGCACTTTTAGAAATAATAATATGACTGGAAAGCGATGTGAGAAAAATAGGCTTGGATTCACATAGAGAATGGTGTAATACATCTTTAAAGATTTATTATTAGTATAATCTATTTAGCCCAAAAAAAAGTTTTCAAGAGTAAAATTACACATGTATCAATAATATGTGTTTCTTACAAGATGGTTTAAAGGACATAAACAATTTATTGGGCTTAGTTTTACAATGTATTAACCCTTTAGCAACTAAACCGCCCCAAACCACATATCATCTCAATACGCTATTTATCTATCCTGGGGCCTGTAACATAAAAGATGCAATTAAACTTACAATAGATATTAATCGTAGGTCTATGGCAAATTGTGTACCAAAGAGATGCAATTAATTGCAAAATTAATTGTAGCTCTTTATGTTACAGGTCCCTGGTTGGGCTATATTATAATTTAGTATGTACTTGTATGTGATCCTTATGATCTCAAGATGACATTTAAACAAAGATAATTATGGATGTGCTCAGAATTATATCGTATTATTCATATGCATTATTCAGAGACAGCAATAATGCTACACCTTCCAGTGAGTAATAAGATTTTTAAACAATCTCCAGTTGATAATGGATTAAAAATGGATGCTTAATGACTCAATGTATTATGAATGCACAATTTACCACCTTTAGTATAGAATGTTCCTATAATTGCATGATTCTCTGGAATCAGATTCTATTAAGAAATGCCAGCTTTTTTATAATTTTCTTACATCAATTCATATAAATATGGATAACTTTTTTGCAAAGATTAGTGACTTCTGTTTATTTATTTTTTTAATTATCAATTAATGACAATATGGCTGTATTTTCTGCAAATATTAGTGAAAGCAATTTTGGTAGAAAATGCTAACACTTATTTCACAATATCAGGCATACTTCCCTGCACCATCTCAAAGTTTTCTTTCATAATCAGATTTGATTAAATACTCATGCCAATTGGAAGGCATAAACACATCCATCAATCCCTGATTCTTCTCAGAATCTTGCCTTCCAAATATAGACCACGCAGGTCAATAGGTAACTGAAGTGTATTGACGTTTTAATCTAATTTACCCTGAATGATTATTCAGATGATTTAAGGTGTAATTTCATTTCCATAATTGTTTGCAATGCCACAGAGGAAGTACAGTCCAACCTCGTTATAAAGAACACTGATACAGTCAAACCTGTCTATAAGGACTACTCAAGGGATACAGAAAGTGTGGTCTTTATGAGCAGGTGGTCTCTAAAGGGAGGTTCATTTACATGTAAATTGCACTCTCGGGAGTCAAGAAATGTGGTCTTTATGGACAGGTGGGCTTTATATACAGGTGGTCGCTAAAACAGGTTTGACTGTATAACGAGATCTCTAGGTAGTTTTCCTGGTCCCATCTCTTTGTTATTTTATTGTATTTTGGTCCTGATAAAACAAGTTTTCAGTATAAAGAGATAATTTCTATGGTCCCAAGACCTCGTTATAACGAGCTTGACTGTACCTTGAAAAGTACAAATCTCAATATTCTAGCCTACTTCATGTTGTGAAAGCTCTGAATATTAGTTATGTACATATAATATAAGAATCAATCATCATGCCTGATATCAATGAATAGGATAAATAAATGAAACATTGGAGAATTGTTAAAAATAACAACATATTTATGATGCAATTATCTGATATACACAACGCCTCTTCTTATACTTAGATATCTTAATCATTCCCTTCCCTCCACTTTCACTCCACCACTCCCTCCCTCTCCTTTACTCCTTCCTCTCTTTTTCTTTCCTTCCTTCTCTGCATTCCCTTGAGGCCTTCACCTCTCCTACCATCCCTCCCTTATCCAATACTTTGCAATTCTCATTTCCCATCCCAAGGTGATATATTTCCCAATAAATAAATGCAATTAAATTTCTAATAATATAGACCTGATAGCAATTCATTAGCACAACTTAGATTTTCATTATTCATTTCCTATCTACTTAAGACAATCAATGCAAATGGACCATTCAACTAGGTCGAGTGCCCACACAACCCACATATCAAACATTGTTGAAAGTTAACAGTGCTCCAAAAACATAGCTATTCCATTGGAGTTTTTGAATAAATAATGCAGAAAATCCCTCATCTCTATTTTATGACACCCTTATCCCTTAAAAACCTTAAAGGCGGGGCGACATGACGTTTAGGGCGTGGCTAACTGGCCGCTGCCATTTTGATTACGAAGATTGGCGAACAGAAACATCACAGCATTTTAACCTGAATATCAAGCAAACAAGATATATTTTGCTAGCTCACCTCTCGGCAATTGCATATACGTATGCGTTTCGTATATTTTAAGAAAAAAATTGAAGCGGAAGACAATCATGGATCGGAAATTTGTGCGAAGTTTCCCAAGTGTCTGAGCTTGGCAAGGTGCGTAAGCAAGGAAATGTTCAAATATCGTTGTTACCAATACATAACACGCCGTCCGTGAGCGCTCACAACCGGAAGTCCTGTTGATCATGACGGACTGACTTTAAATTAATTAATGCTCTTGATATGGAAATGCAAACTACACATCTACATTGTTAATGCTAAGTTCATATCTACTTTAGACATTAAATGCAAAGGGACTACTCAACTACGTCAATCGCCCACATATCCCACATATCACACATGTCGCAAGTAAACAATTCTCTAATAACATAGATGTGTCATTGGATAATCAGCACTATTGCAAAGTTTTTGAATGAAAAAGAAGCAAAGATCCCTTCATCTTCCTTTCCCATCTTCCCCTACATATCCCTATTTTATGACATTCTTATCCCTTAAACATAATCAATCAATTAACTATTGACATGATAAATGTCAGACTACGAACAAATCAACATTGTCTAAACTAAGTTCATATCTACTACAGACAATCAATGGAATGGCAGTTCCAAGACATCAAACATTGGTGAAAGTTAATTGTGCTTCAGTAATGTAGCTATCGGGGAATTAGCACTATCACAAAGTCTTTGAATGACAAAGAAGAAAGGATTCTTTCTCCCCCATCATCATCCTTTCTCCTCCATCATCTTCCACTCCATCCCTTCCCCCTTTTGCCTACTCTACCTTACATATCCCCATCTCATTTAATGACATCCTTTCCCATTAGAAAGATTCATTTCTAACACTCTAGAATGAATGGAAATTATGAACAAATCTGCATAGTCAAAACTAAGTTCACATCTACTTTAGATAGTAAATGCAAGTTGATCATAAAATAAGGTCAGATGCTCACAAGGCCAAAAACCCATGAAGCACGCACTCATTGATACTTAGTAATTCTCCAGTAACGCAGTTATGGCAATTAATAACTTGCACAGACACAAAAGGGTGTTGTTCAAAAACTTGCAATTGGTCACAATCAATTGCAACTGATAAACAATGCCCTTAAAGTCTTTGAATGACAAAGAAATTAACATCCTTTACCCTCCATCCCCTTTCCATTCTAGCTTTTCCCACTCCACCATGAAATCATTTCCTTTTGAAAATGTATGATTGATATTCAATCATCTTGATATGATAACTGCAAACTATGAACACATCTCCATATAACATGCATCCGATGTCAAACCTACGCTATCTAATAAATGCTCATCGATCAAAGCTGGCAAAAAAGAAGGACAAAATGTTTTGACATTGGTTGAATAAATTTGGAATTCACTTTCAGGAGTCAGAGATGAAAAGTTGTAGATCACGACATATCTTACTCTCATATTCACGCCTTTTTTTTTTAATCCAGATTTCGAATTATGCAAAATGGGGCAGCTAAAAGCATCATGTGTCATATCATATTTCCTCATATCCCCTGCACTGTCCAAAATCCTTCGCATCCTAAGGAAGGCTGAAATAAGTCCAAGGTGTCTAGTGCTTTGTTGCTACTATGAATGAAGCTCGGATTCTATTAAAAAAAGATGCTGTGGTTTACAAATCATCAATATCATCATTTATTTAAAGGTTATATGACATAATAATACTTATATAATATTGACTGGCCTTGAGGGAGATACCACATATATTTCCCTCGCGTCATCCATATATCCATATAATTCACTGCGCGCACTGGATATCCGCATATCAGCTGCCCTGGGAACCCTGGGGACGTAGAGGGAAATACCGCTATTATGGACCGCCAATTTTGTACACAAACGCCATTGATATCGCGTGAAGAGGGGTATATCGTTATTATTCCACTCTACAAAGCGATGAGGCATTGTGATGTAATCGATGTTGCACAAGTCAATACAGACAAATAAAATACGCGTTTAAATTTTGTTAGTCTTTGGGGGGTGATGTTCAGAAAATCAGTTGTAAATTGATAACTGTATTTCAATTCGTGCACAGTCTGCCGTCTCTTTGCAAGACGTGCATGAAACAATTATTTTGATTGGCACATGCAAAGAAAGAAATTGTTTTGAAATTATTTATACTTTTTCTTTTTTGCAATTGCTCAATATATTCCATTATTATTTTCTACTTCTGTGTTATTTCACTTTTTTGTAGATTTTTTTAAAAATCATTTGAGTTTGCAAGATCTAAATCTATTGTGTAAATGGTACTTTTTTTCAGTAAATTGTAATTATAAATCTGAGTAATAACTAAAGCCTGGTAGATTTTTTTCACTGGAGGCAAGTTCATTTCTACATTCAGTTGCCAACTCTAAAAGCCGCAGTGCAATCCAACAAGACAAATCAAATAGCCGAGACTTTATTATTGGTCATGCCTCTGGTTTTAGCGCAAATCTTTTCTTGTTACAAACTGCATTTCAATGAAATGTAGAGATCAACACAATCTAGGATGGAATTGAAAAGAAATTACCCTAACTGTGAGAAACAAATTTGAAGTGACAATATTATATCTTCTTGGAAGCCTGTTGGAGTGACTGAAATTGCACTTTCACGGTTCATGTCACTATGACAATACGAGACCAAGAAAAGGTACAAAATGAATCATGTTTAATTCAGCACTCGACAATGGATATTTAAAAACAAAATTCTGTAAAAACAAATATTCTAGTGAACAAAAAATTTGTGAAATCACTAGATTTCAAAGCTGTATACAAAATGACAGATTTTTATTTTCATATTCAGAAAGATCATTGTACACAGGTCTACGGGCATTGAAGGGAGTGTTGATTTTGGTGAATTCATGGTTGCAAAATAGGCGAAAATAAAACCCCAAGGAAATTTCAGCTGATACGGTACCTCAATTACTGTTGTTCTGCAACCGGGTGAGTGAGTATGTACAAAACACTTCCTTTGCATTTTTCAAAATGATAAAAATAAATGAATGCCTTTTTAGCACTCATTACTCCTGTATGAGAAATCCCTATTAGTAAGCATTCTACAAATGCAAGAGTATTATGTGCCCAGGCATCACCTGGGTTGAGTTCAGCCAATGAGGTTGTATTTCTTGCTATATGAGAAATCAACATCCTGGGTGGGATTTGTACCTTGGCCATCTGGTTAAAAGGTGCTAGATTTTTTTTTAACAGAGGTTTCTGCATTTATTCAAGAAAAAAGTACAATTTTACAAAATTATAACTTATACAAACAAACAAGTAGATGCACTTCTTTTATAGAATAATAAACACAAATATTATAAATGCAGGGGCCAACTATCATAAGCTGATAATAGCTTGAAATGATAGATTAAACCAGTTCCACATTGGGGAGCACTGTGAGCAGGAGGGACTTAGACAAAATAAAAAATTGTCATTCAGTCCTTCATTCAGACCTTCACAATAGCTTTCCCTGCTTAATTTAGTGAACAGGTGCCACATCTGTTTGATATTTCTCTATATAATAAGAGGGAAGGAAATTTATTTTCCTTTGCCACTAGCTAATATAAAATATGTGAAAGGAAGTTGTTTACTTTCTCTGATTCCTTTCTCCCTTCTGCTCATAGTGATAGAACCTTGATTATCATCAATAGCTAGATGGACACAAAATACAGTTAAATCCTTCTTGTTTTGTGGAAAAAGATTGAACAAGAATTGCATGTGGAACTTTCTTTTGTGTTCATGAAGTTATTGTGAATGAATGAACAAAATTGTTTACTTTGTCACAGTCCTTCGGCCCTTCTACTCACAGTGATTGCGTCTTTGATTTTGTGGTCAATATGAGATGCAGATATTATGGTTGAGCTGGTGGATCATCAGTAAATCCACATATACTTCAGGATATGACACTTTTATTGCATTTCAGTTTACCACATGTCATTGATAGATATATCTTACTTTTGAATGCTGTAAGGAAAGGTGATATGCACTATGGACATACTAGACAATTAAAGTGGACATATTGAATAACCCTCATTCAAATATTTAGACTAGGTTTAGTAGAGAAGAGAAATGGAGGTTATTTACTTTGTCCCAGGCCTTTGTCCCAGGCCTTTGTCCCATCCGCCCATAGTGGTTATGAAGAACAACTTTGTATGGATTACCATTACCATTTTTTCCTTAATTCACAATAATCAATGCACAGAAATGGTAATAGGAATATTGCTAAAAAAACCCACAAAAAAGCACAAAAAAAAATCTCAAAATACTTTTAACTCGACTATGAGTATCAAAGAAAAATGCATGCTCCATAATCTACACACTTTCTTGCAACCTCAGAGTTGCTAACTGTTAGGAAGTGTGCATGAGGCCAAAATTACAATTTGAATAATGAAACAGCTGAACAAGAGTGAGAATAAAGGTGACAATGATACCCACATTCTCAGCAATTCACTTGTAATAAAAGCCTTGAATTCATATGAAAATACACTTCATGCATATTCCGGAACGGTTAGCATCTCCGCAACCTATTTTTAGCATCGAGCTAATCAACATTCTCCTGAATTCATGGTGTTTGCTTTTTAACGGGAGAAAAGGAAAAATCAATTTTGAAGCCACCACACTCTTGCTCAGTGGACACACTGTTTGGCCAGCTGAATTACTTGACACATTTTTGCTAATCTCCCATAGTCGGTCCGCTACATTCAACATACGTTGCCAATTTGGTAGTCTCTCTTCCTCTCATCAATATTTGTGAAGTGAGGCATAATCAAAGACATGCTTGGTTTTATCGGCTTATTCATCCATCCCTTTTTCATCTTCGTTCAAGATTTTCAGATGACTAACTCGACTAGATAATCACGATCATTGGGGGGTTTGTGGAATATTTCTTAGAAAGCATTGGGTGGTGAATTAGAGCTTTGATGTGATCGTGTCAAACAAACCCTCACAATATTATCTTTGATATGGTTTGCTGGCAGTTTCTACTTATGTTGTAATTCTTTTTTACTACGAAAAGAGTTCTTAAAATACCCTTTTAATTTGTCTAAAACGAGGTATAATATGACTATTCACAAGAAATACCGATATATGTGGGTTGGACACTCCACTTATCACTTGATGGGCTAAAAAGTACTTCTGAAAATAAAAATATTTGTATATAATCTTCCCTAAGCAATGGCCAACCCAAATAAACAACCCTCTACATTATAATAATGTATTTTCCAAGTATCCATCCCATTTTTACCCTTAAAAGTAAAGAATGAATAAGGACTTTCCTTACAGTGACAAAATAATGTATCGGAAGGCTTATTTCAGTATTTTCTCGAGTCCCTGCCCAAAATGGTGAAGGAAAGACATTCTAAAAGATAGAAAATTTCATATAAATATGCTAAATATTCCAAGAACGAAACATTGTTTTGGTGATCAGGCTTTTTCAGTAATAGGTCCAAAATTGTGGAACGAGCTCCCTCCTCAATTACACCTGCTATCTTCAACAGAAGCATTGAAATCCTAACTTAAAACCTACTTGTTTGTTTCATCATAATACTGCAATACCCTTTTATTGTGTGTGTGTGTGTCCAGAATATGTTTCTATTAGTATTGTCTTCATTTCCTTTCCTATTTCAATCAAAGCGCCATGAGCACCAAAAGGTGGACCTGTGCGCTATGCAAGTAGCCACCATTATTCTTATATTATTTCCTTTTTGCACTGGCCTGCCAAAATACAGGATGTCTTGTCATGTTCAAGTGCATTATAATTCCTGCCATAAAATTGCCAGGCACTTCAAAGAACATCTTGAAATCATGATGATGGTCAATCCTAAAATAACCCAAACCAGGAGACACAAACACAAATAATCCGACATAAACATCCAAGCGCCAGGCTTTATTGAATCAAGCATCCATTCCTCACTGTGTCGTTGCTTATCAGCTGACAGATTTGGCTTGATGAACAGTATTGGCAATATGAAGTTGAAAATTTCCATAAACATTGGCTCTCAGAATGATATGTATTTACATATATTTTTAATTGAATTGAACATTTATTTCCTTTTTCACAGACAGAATCAATGTAAGTAGTAAAATCAAAAGAGGCAAGTACCCGTACCCAGAAAGTGTAGCTTGATTGGGGTCACCTTAGGAGAACAAACAAATTTAAACAAAATAATCTAATTTAAGGAAGAGTTAAGAAAATATATAAGTATTCATTATTATTTGGAAGAGGACAAATGCAAAATGAAAGAATAAAAAAGATGAATCTATAATGTACGGTAAAACGGGGCAGAAAGGGACACAAATTTTCCAAAAAATTGTGTAATGCTGCTCATATCACATTTGCTTTCATTTTTTTGTTGTTGATCTTCAACAGTTTAACCTACTCAGGACTAATCATTTTAGCAACAAAATTCAATCACCCTTCCTTTCTTCAATTGGCAACACTAAAATTGTTAATTCTCTGTTTAAAACATTCCAATATATATTACCAAATTGAATCTTCATCGCTAAAATGTGTGTTAAAACGTTAAAAGTTGCCTCTTGCATGAATACTTTTAATTAATGTAACGCTTGGTTGGCAAGACCCAAACTTTTNACACATCCATCATGTTCCGCATGAAGTCCTAATCAAATATGTAACTGACCAGACGAGGTAATCAAATTATCTGAGAGAGAGAGAACTGAAACTGCTTCCAAGGTGTCGCTCACAAATATGACCGGAGGCGAAAAGCTTGTCAGAAAAGCTCTCTTTAGGCGCTGCAGCACTATCCCTGAGTTCAGCTTATCTCAATGTTCGAGCCCCATCAGCCGTCTGTGGGAATAATCTTAAGATTAACGAACCCAAGAAGTGTGAACCATCCTTTAGCAAGTCACAAGTTATTTGAGGACGGTGCATGTTGTAGTGGATCTGACTGGCATTACAACTGAAGAGTTGGTGGTTCAAATCCCACCTATAAAGTTAATTTCCTCCTGCAAGAAATTTCTTTCAGCAAGAAATCCCAGGTGAGGTGAATGGGTAGCTGGCAGGAATGTATGTTCCCTAAAATGTAGAAGACCCTCACAGATGCAATTGTATCTGCATAACAAATATACTCTTTTTATCATGCCGGACCCCTTGTGACACCAACACCTTGTGAGGACATCCTGCTAAAATATTGATCAATAGATAAATAAATAATCCAATTAAATATCTAAAATTCTTCAGATCAAGCAAATATATCTGATCACAAGTACACAGATGCCAGCTGATCTGAAACACGCATGGTCAGTATTCTCATATGACTTCAAAGCTTTCATTAAGCCCCGGTCACATAGGGCCCCGGAAGCAACACGATTCACCCTTTTCACATTTTGCTATGTATTATTTCAAATTTGTTCAGCTTTTGCGCTATTGATGTATAAATTTTTACCTCATACATATCGTCACCATTTTTACGAACCGGCCTACTAGTGAGGGGTGGTTGTACGAAGCAGTAGCAGCAATTCAATTGAAATAAATTCTATTGAAATAACATGAATTTAAGTGGTATGCCATTGTACTTGACGCTATGTCAGGGTTTCTATGTGTTCAAGCACTGATCCCGTACATGCCGGTTCGTAAAAACGCCAATGATATTTTGGAATGGTTAGCATGCCCTCAAGAAGCTGGATAATTCCAACACATTGGATAGGCAAGAAGCAGCTTTAACACCGAGTCTTAAAGAAATATAAGCCTCGGAAGAGGAAGCGCGGGATAACTAACATAGCTCAAGGCAATGGCTTCTCATAAAGGCCATGTATGCTTTAGTCTTGAAGGAAACTTGGCCCTAGAAGACTCCGCGGAGGATTATCGCGTAAAGAACTCTATTAATGCTGATCTACCTTAAGGTACAAACTTGAAAGAAAGCTGCATTTGCACTGATCTTTTACAGAGTGAGTCTGGGAGAATATAATTTGATAAAAAAAGTATGACCATGGATATCTAGAGATACACATTAACATAGAGCTCCAAAGAAATACCATCTTTGCTACAAAAAAGAAGGAATATTATCTTTTCTTGGAATATTTCTGGAATTTAGATATATGAAGAGAAATCAGACTTTTCAAGAGGTACATTGGAAGTGTTTGAAGTGGAGGTANTCTCTAGTGATCAATTTTAAGTGGAGTATTGATAATGTTCAATCCACCTTGTTGGTCTGTAACAAGCCTGGAAAGGTCAAGATTGCTGCAATATCTTTGAACAGCAGGCCGAATGTTTGATTTAAAACGATACGCCGGAGCACTTGAGGCACGTAAAACGACACTTGAAGGCTTAGGCATCGGTTTATAAGTTTAAGGGATGTTGCCATATTGATCAGTAGGCACCAATCAAAACCATCTTTTGCATACATATCTCATGCACTTTCCAATTTGCAACTAATTTACAGAACAGGATGTAATGTATTTCCGTAAAATTAGCTCCTTTGCCAATTCAATCCTCCTCTGTAATGCTTTTCAAATCAGAACCAGCTTTTGATTGGTGTGTCCGTACAGTTCAATACACGGTGTATGGCTCTATTATCCATGACCAAATTCATTTTCATCGTGTTACACTTGATTTGTAATCAATTGCAACTTCATAGCAAAACCCACAATTTTGTATGTTTAGCGATTACGTTTTTATTGTGTTCTATTTCTATTGTTCTTTGATATATAATTTGGCCATCTTAGCCACAAGTGATTTCTAAATTCTAACTTGTATTCACTACATCTAATTTATTCATGCATATTAGGAGTCATATGCAAGTAAACCTCAACTATCATAAAGATTTTACGTGATTTTCCCTTCCGTGGAGGTTAGATTATAGGGCAGTCACACCAACAGACTGATCCCACCCTGCTCTCAAACCGCATCAACAAAATTCTAATTATTAATGTCTTGGTCCATTTTAATCTGATGTAAGAGGTTTATTTCTATCAATCTCAATTGTAAAAATTAATTGATTGAACAAAACATTCATCTACAGTTCATAGTTGAAATATAAGATAATTCAGTTTGGCAGCAGGGTGGGATCAGCCTGTAGGTGTGACTGCCCCACTACAAACCAAAGAGATGGGGAAAGACAAAAGGGGTTGATAATGTGACAGATTCTGAAAGTCTGACATTTAAGATGGACGATACAAAAGGTTAGAATGCCTGCCTTGGCTTATTTTCTTTTCTCAATCTCAATTGTACAAATTCATTGATTAAACATAACATTCATTTATAGTTCATAGTTCATAGATTATTCAGTTTGGCAGCAGGGTGCGATCAGCCTTTAGGTGTGACTGCACAATTACAAACCAGAGAGATCAGACAAAAGGGGTTGATAATGTGACAGATTTTAAAAGTTTGACATTTAAGATGGACGATGCAAAAGGTTAGTATGCGTGCCTTGGCTTATTTTCTTTACTTCAAGATTGGGTGGCAAGCGATGGGAATTATAAACAGACGGACAACATTGAAAGGGGTGTGATGAGCTGGGTGTGCAGTCATTATTAGCACTTCCGTTGTCTGTTTCACAAAAAATCTCCCAACTGTAGGGCAGCGGTGCCCCCTCCCACATTCTCACTCACTCGATTACTTTGCTCTCTCGTCTAAAAAGAGATTTATTTTTACATTCTATTTCTCATTCAGGTTAATCCAGTATAAATAATTTTAGTATTTAGAAAAAGTAATGTTTGAGAAATTTTCAGCATGGAAAGCTTAAGGCGGCTTTTTGTGCACGCTCTTCAAGCAAAGCTGGTTCAAATTACTAATGTGACAGATTTTATTGCTCGCACTCTAAGATGTAATCCCATAGATTCAAGGCAATTATGTGACAGCCATCAACATTCACAATGTGAACCCCATGGCACTGTACATTATATTATTCATCTTCATATTCTAGATCATTTATCTAGGGTACATGCATAAGTAAATCATCTATAAATAAATTAATTTTTTCCCCAGAATTTTCAAGAAGAAAGGGTGAGGACAGCTTCTTTGGGACGCACTTTCAAGCCAAGCAGGTTCCAATTACTGATGTTTTATTGTACGTCCAATGACATGTAATCCCATAGACTCAAGGCAATTATGCGATGTGCATCAACATTCACAATATGATCCCCATCTATGCTACACATATTTTTGTTCATTTTCATATTTCGGATCATTTATCTAGGGTATA
>BQKZ01003859.1:6455-30233 GCA_036244855.1 Temnopleurus reevesii
AAAAAACGATGTGATTTATCAGTTTTACTGTGGTAGGATTAAAAATTTAGGAAAATAATCATACACATGTAACATTTTTTGTTTACTGTCAGTTGTGTCCAAAATTTTAAAAACGCTTAGAGATTTAACGTTATATTAGGCGCTATATCAGGCATATGGTATATTCTTATCATCTTTATTGAATCTAAATTAGAAATGACTTCGTTCAGGATGGATCGAGAAAACGAAGCTTTGAAAGAGATGACGAGAAACATGAAAGCAGAGTCTGCCATTCTCGCATCAGCTTTCCAGCGATCAAACCTTTTTGGGAGGAACAGTCTGTCTGCCCTTTCACCAATCGGGACTGGAAAGAGAGAAGGGAGAGAGAGAGAAGATGGGGACAAGAAAGGAAAGAGGGCCAAGGGGAAGGAGAAATCTAGGGGAGACAGCTCATCAAAAGGTGGGGTGGCATTTCTGAACTTCTCTCAATACGTAACGTAAATACATAAATGAATAAACAACTAACGGAATCGATAAAGAAATGAATGAATGAACAAGCAAACAAAAAGTAAATACAGATATAGTTTCATAAAGAAAGAAAGAAAAAGTAAGAAAGTAAGAAAAATCAGAGTAAGAGAGAAAGCTATAACAGAAACAGAAATCATCAGATCAATTGATCAATAGGTAAATAATTTTTAACGAATAAATCAATGAATGAATGAATGAATGAATGAATTAAAACAATAGATAATTAATCATGTCTGCTTTCTATTTGTGAATGTCTTGAGAACCAATTACGATGTACACGCTCAATATAAATTGCACTGTCGGTTTTTTTAAGTGGAATGTAGAAAATTAATGTTGGTCTAACAATTATGCAAGTGAGATTGATGCCTGTTCGCGCTATATAATATCGGTAATTATAATTGCTCTCTTTCTTTTTTTTAATTTCTTCCATAATATTTTGCAGCCTCCCCACAACTACCGGTTCAGGCTACTGAGAGACAAGTGAATGCACTTCCTGAAATGTCGGGGCAATTGTCTCTCAGCAATAAAGCCGTTCTTGGGGGCATCAAGGTAACATACTTTTAGTCATTATGATTTAGAAAGAGGTGCTCCATAGAAAATGAATATCGAAAACACTGAGACTGGTGACGTAATAGCCAAGAAAAGGATACGTACCGTTTGAGTTGTAATAATTACGTATTTTGCTTGAACGCGATATAAACTACATTTCCGTATAAATAAAGGGCATATTGATCAATAGATCCGTGCGCCGTGTATTGAACTGTGCAGAAAAAACAATCGCAAGCCGGTTTTTATTTCAATATCATTACAAAGAAGCATTGAATTGGTGTTCCACTTACTTTGACGGAAACAGTTTATATCGTGTTTTGATCAAATTCATTTGTTGTGAAAATGTGTAACAATCTTTTCAAACACATAAATGAGGCAAAAAGGCTGAAGGAAAGATACGTTAAAAATATTCTTCTAATTTCATAATTTTGATTCATATTCTAAATTACTATATCGTTCAAAATTATATTTAAAAAGAAATAAGGAAATAATTATTGTCTCTTCCTTCTTTGCTTTACAGTGTAAGAAACAAGAATATCGTCACGCAGTTGGATTTCATTATGATCATGAGGATGAGACTCAAATTATCCGAAGAACGAGCTCATCACGAAGAGTTGCGAACTCAACAAGTCGAGATACGAGCTCATCACGAAGGATGACCGACTCGTTAAGTCGAGACACAAGCTCACCACAAAGAGTTGCGAACTCATCAAGTCGAGATACGAGCTCATCACGAAGGATTATCGACTCGTTAAGTCGAGATGTGAGCTCTCCACAAAGAGTCTCGAAGTCAGTAAAAGCTGGGACGTCATCAGAAAGAGTTGCGAACTCATTAAGCCGAGATACGAATTCGTCACGAAGCGTTGCGAACTTATCACACCGAGATACAAGTTCATCACAAGAAGCACGCGTTAGTGGAAAGGCTGATGATAAACTAACCAAGAATCAGAGGCAACACGAGTCGCTTGGTCAGAGGGTTAAAAACCTCTTAGCTGCCAGGATGCAGGAGAGAGTAGATATCGCTACCAAGAGGAACACACCCATTCACAGTTTGGAAGAACACTCTGCCGACCACACCCAGAACACACCACGCACATCGTTTATCGAGTCTTGTCTTGAAACCACACGTGATGACCAGACACCAGTCACTGTCAAGAATGGGTGTGACAATGATGAAGTTGATTCACCAATCACCGATGATGATGGACACCTTAAGCCACATCCACCTTTTGAGTCATTTGTTAGACTCGCCAGCGGGGTTTATGAATATAGAAAGAGAAGATTCCGGTTTGCAACGCTTCGCAAAAGAAATTGAGCCAGTAATAAAAAGAAATGAGCTCATGGCATATCAAATCAGGATTTCCTTCAAATTGATGCTCTTTGAACATCGTGATCACTCACAGCAATATTAAATATTATAATATGAAAATATGATTATATGTGTGAATAATTGTGTTGATTTGGTGAGTACTGAACTATAGCTAGAATCTGTCCACTAAAAAAATAATCGATTGAGAGATACATAAATCATTCAATAATTATTTATCAGATTTTATTTAATAAAAGAATGAATTTGCCATTACCATATCCTATTCGTATCTCTCTCTCTCTCTCTCTCTCTCTCTCTCTCTCTCATTTTCCCATTTTATTCTTTTTCTTCGCTCCTAATTTCTCCTGACGTTTCTTTCCAGCCGCGAGTATTTATATAAGAATAACTCAAGTCACTGAATCACACCTGGGCCCCGTAACATAAAGCTTTGCAATCGATCGTACGATTGATATCAATCGCAAGTCTATGGGAAATCATGTACAAAAGTTTGCGATTGATTGCAAACTTGTTTTATGTTACGGGCCCCTGAGAAAATGATCACCAGTCATTCGTAGAGTCATGAGTAGACCTCCGAACATAGTCCATGGCACGTTTTAAATGTCCATTACCATTAATAATTAATAATTTGACACAGCCATTGCAATTCCAATTAAAATGTCAATCAGGCTTCCAAACAGTGTTTTCAAATATCATTGCACTGAGAATTTGAAACGATCGTGTTGGAAGCTTTTGTATTATCTCCGTATCATGTCAAGTTATAGCATTTCATATGTGCGTTCGGTGAGAGGCAGTACAGTTCGATGAATAGCTGTCAGGGCTGTAGTATATTCCCAACTTGATTGCTGGTCTCCATGAGTATCTTTGCGCTTGGCATGCCAACAAGAAACAAGTCGCAATAACGGATTTCTGTCAGATACCAACCAGACCCTTCGTTTGAAAGTGGCATTTGCGTTCAACAATACGACCAATTAGTATTTTTGATAGACATTTTCAGGCATCTCGTATTTTGTATAACGATAAAAATTGTTCTAGAAAATATAGATCACTTCTAGACAATGGCATATCAACACGATCTAATGCCCCGGTCACATAGGACCCCGGAAGCAACAAGATTCACCCCGACTCGTTGTTCGGAGGCAGTTAACTGTGAATTAACAAAGAGTCGGGGTGAATCGTGTTGCTTCCGGGGTCCTATGTGACCAGGGCTTAAGTTTTGGGAGTACTTTCGCCAAGAATATACTTCTTAACAGTTTAGTAGTCAAAGAAAAGATTTGCATCTTTGATGTTGAGACCCCTGAATGATCATTCAGAAATTCATATTGGATGTGGCTTGATAAATGACCCACAATTTGATACAAAGGATAAGGGTGTGTCATCGGTGAAAGTATAATCCATGAAAATATACCCATCGGCAAGAATACATGTAATTCTTTTTATCGTGATATCTTGAAACGCATACAAAAGTGCTCGCATCAGTTTCCGGGTAATTTGATTCACAGCCATCCTCCGTGATGTTAGCGCATTCAAAAGCAAGAGCAATACACTTGCTTTCTATCGGTACCCAAATAACAACTGGATGAACGTGTGAGTCGCTATTAACAGATTGTGGACACAGGTTCTAGCCAGAGGATATTAGTGTCACAATTGGAATCGAATCGATGCTGCCGTAATTGAAGTCCGAGTACACCACTCCTGGTAACCACAACCACAGAAACTCTTTTCCACCCTTTTACTGTTACAGTATACCGATCGGAAAACGTAAGCACGCCCTCAAAAAAAAATAAAAAACAAAAAAAAAAAAAACAAAAAAAAAAAAAATATTTCGCTTTTCGGAATCTCTTTATCCGTTTCAGCCATAGTGTGTGTTTCAACACTGGCAGTTGGGCTTTGGAAAGTGTAAGCCAGCACTCCCCGCCATGTCTAACACTAACAGTAGCATCGCAAACGAAACAAATCTTTCGCTCTTCGGTATCTCTTTACCCGTTTCAGCCATAGTGTGTGTTTCCGCACTGGCAGTTGGGCTCTCCATCTTGACAAACTTATTCACCATCTACACTTTGAAGAAGACCGAAGGATTCCACCAGTCCGAGAGCATCATCTATAGAACACTTGCTGTCAACATCATATCTGCGTTCAGCCAAGCATCGTGTCTCCTAGCGCTTACCTTCAGAATCCCCAGGGGATGCATGATAGTGTTTCTCTATACGTTCTCCGTCGTCTATTTTTCGTTGCTTATTGTAATTTTAATTCATGTGAATCGCTTTATAATGATTATGAGGCCTCTTCATCATTCGCGACTGGTGACAGCAAAAAGGATCTATGCTGTGTTATTGGTTCTCATTTTGTTCACAATCTCCTTTCTTGTCGTCTGTCAAAATATGGGCGTGGCGGCAAGCATTGGACAAGTGGCCTGTCGTAAGAGGACAAAGCGGAAACTTCGATTATCAGAACTAGGATCAAACCTTGTTCTTAGTGCTCCAATACTTCTCGGCTTTGTCGTGATTCTTATAACGAGCTGCGCTATATTTCACAAAGCACGGCAACACGCGAAACAAATCGCAAAGCTACGCCACAACATCCTTCGACTCAACAGACAACCAGGCACGGACAACGCACCAGGAAATCACCAAGCCATTTCTGCAACAGGATTCAAAGGCCTCAGGACCATCGGCATCATCACAATATCCTACTTTTTCGTCTGGCTACCCACATTACTCCTTCTCTTTTCTGCTACAGTCGACAGATTTAGATGGATGCAGCCGATAGGTTATTCAGCTATATTTTGTAACACTATCTGGAATGCTATCGTACTGTATATCGCAAATAAGCCATTTAGGGCTGCTTCAAAGAGTTTGATTTTTAAGGTCTGCTGTGGGAAAAGGGTTGCACCATCACCAGCAGACGCGTAACCATATCTGACCTGACTGGCGCACTCACACAGAATTCTTTGGCGGGCGCCCCATAAACTGTAGAAGAAGAAACAGCGTAGAGCTTTTATTTTTATTTGTTTTGCTTATCGTCTCATCGCTGGGATGAAAATTAACTCATTATTATATTACATTATTATGTATGCATACAATTATGTATATATATTTCTTTAATCCAGAGTGGCGCTTTTCAGATCAATTTCGGAGGGTGAACACACTTTTAATCATGTTTAGATACTGTTGGTTACCATAACAAGTGAAACGCCGCCTGGCAGTCTCGCCTGCATAGCGCGATTTGTAAATTATAGCAATATGCTTTTGACATATTTCTATAAAGATGGTTCAAGTTTGATGAAAATTGAGCAAGGGATTTTGAAATAAGATCCAAGGTTAGGTTTTCAGGTTAATATTTTGGAAATTTGACCTTAGATAATCTTTGACCTCGATAATGACCTGAAAATTGCTCTGCACTATTTGGGCCATCCCAATGGACCTAATGTGCAAGTTTGATGAAAATCAGGCAAGGGGATTTTGATTTAAAGCAATTCTAAATTGTTGACGCCGTCGCCGCCGACGGAAAAAGCGGCGCCTATGTCTCGATTCTGCTACGCAGGCGAGACAAAAATCTACTACTTTTACAATCGCAATTTAAAACCTTTATCGACAAGATTGATGAAAAATGAAACAATGTTCAATTATGCCTTGAAACAAATGGCGCCCTCTAATCGGGTAAGATAAACATACCAGCGGAAACATGAATTGAACATAAATTAATTCATATAGGTACAATCAGATTATTAAAGTTATAGATTCGAGATGGTCGGGATGCAGGAATTGATGCGAAACGAGCTGATGTATTCCTAAATTGCTTTGCATGCCTAAATATAAATTGTACGAAATTAGGAGAAGATTTTGACACGTATTATTATCAATATCATCTTTTTTGTTGGGGAGGGAAGACACTGATTAACCTAATTTCCTCTTCCACATCAAATATTTTACATGTGGGCTACTACTATACATCCACAGAGATAACATCCAAATCATTCAGTGTTGCGTGCTCATTTTACCACCGCTTAAAAATATGAAACACAAGTGAAAAAGGACAAATGTCATAGAAAAGGGAGGGACGGAAGCGCGAGCGCCCCCCCCCCTCCCTCCCGCTTTCAAATGTCATCATGGCTGAGCGCCTGATATGGACTGGTGTGTGATGACATTTACAACATGTTAGTTAACTCTTGTACAAAATATTATATATGTTGATTAGCGACTATGCGAAAGGGAAGGCGGAGAAAAATAGGAAAGAGATGAAAGTGAGAGAAGCAGGAGAAGGAGGAGGGGGTGGGGGATTTTCACTTTAACGCCCCGGTCACATAGGGCCCCGCAAGCAACACGATCCAATACGACTCTTTGTCAGTTCACAGTTGGCTGCCGGCGTACAACGAGTCGTGTTGAATCGTGTTGCTTCCGAGGCCCTATGTGACCGGGGCTTAAAGAGGCGTTTGACAGAAACATACGATTGGCTGCAAGTTGACCAATCAAAAACACTAGTTGATGTGTGTATCTTATTTGAGTAATAACTCCCAGCCAATCAAAATGGTCCTTTCAATGTGGGATTGATCGGTAGTTAGTCCGCCAGGGAGCTTTGTAAATTATTAAAAGAATCGCACAGAATATTTGAAGAGGAAACCTCCCCTGGAATTATTGTGCTGACAGTAAAGTGAGAAAAAGTATATAGACATCCCAACCCTTGTAACTAAAAAAGAGGAATGATTTGCTGAAAAGAGAGGAAAGAAACCATGTTTCACATAGGACTGTGTAGTAGCATCATTAAGAAAAATAGAAAAACTCCTTTGAAATGGCATATATATCCTTTCCTCAAACTTCCTATAATGGTTGGGAGGTCTGTAATAAGATGAACAACTTGTGAAATTTTGACCAAAATCGGACAATCCAATGAAAAGTTTTGAATATTAAAAGTGTCATGGTAACAACTTTTAGGAAAACTGTGAAATTATGTCGAACAACTGCAAATTCAGTCCGTATCCAAAATTCCGCATTTTCTTTAGAAAAGTCGACAAAACCTATTTCTAAACCTGAGTAGTATCGCATGGCTTTATATAAATTTATTTGTGTATTTTGTAAATAATCTAGTTGAACCCTATTCAAAATACTATATTCAGATATTAATCCCACATTTGAACATTTAATGTAACAAAATGAATAGGGAGTTGTCCGCTAATAAGTGACACAGCTAATTTGCCAAAGGTGCCAACTCAAGGATGCCCATAAGAGGAGATCATTGAAATTCATACAAATTCATAACTTTTGAACAGAATGCCAAAATTTGTCCTAATTTTCAATTTGTTGGTATGATTTTTTTTCTTCATTGACTGAGAGCACGATGATTCCGGGGCGGTCGTGTTTCCCTAAATCGTTCCTAAAGTTACGCACGACTATAAGAAAGACTGGAGCACGTTAACGAGTGCAATACGCGTAAGATTCTTGATCATTTAGCAAAAGAAATGATTACAATCGTGCGTAAAGTCGTTCTTAAGGTCTTTCGTAACTTGGTGAAACACTGCCCTGGGGTGGGTTCCCCTTTAACACACCACAAATGAGTCAAAGAAAATATTCACATTACACTCTCGACATGAAAATATTCCCCACAAAATTTATTGACTGAATAAATATCATATACGTACAGAAACAATCATGCACGTTTATCAATTCATTCATAAAATATCGTTAATCATCTTTGTCAATCACATCATACAAAATACACATCTTATAAAAAGAATTAATCAATTACCTTTAAACATGATTGCATTGATTTCATGATGAGGTTTACACTATCAACATAACATGTAAGGAGAGTGGACAAAATAAATGACACTCATTCTATCATACGTCATGGATCGGTGAGAATTTTTTTCTTCAAATTGCGGCAATGAGCAGGTTTACTAATATATTCATATTTATGAGCGTTTATTGTGAACTAACAAAGTGGCATTCCTTAAACCGTTGAAAATCAATAGGACTTCAATACTTGGAATCCAGTTTGCATTCGGACCTTGTTGCTATGTCGGGCAAGCCTCTGCCAAGCTTTATAGGATTCTTCAGAAAAACCTTAACTTTAGAGGAATGCATCACACCTACTCTGCTACGAATGTAGAGTGTTGTTGCATGCATAATCACCAGTTTACAAAAGAGGGTGGTGATTCATAAACTTTGTCTTGGAGGAGAACGACTTTGAGAAAGACTCACTAGAGTACTTACACTCATGACATCTAAGGGGGTGTTGTTCAAAATTTGCATTTGATCGCAAGTTGCAGTTGATCAGGACGTGCCAATCAAGATCATTGTTTCATGCGCGTCTTGTTAAATGCGCATGCCGTGCACGAATAAAAATGCGCGTTATATTTTGCAAAGTTGCAGTTGTTTTGCAGTTGATTCTGAGCAACACCCCCTAAGTCCTTAAGGTCGCTCTCAAAGTAATTCGTAACTTGGTGAAAATAACAAGCTGGAGGGGATACTCAATTCTTCATCACATCCGTAGTGTATGATTGAATAAAGAGTTATTAATTTTGTCCACTTTCCTTGTCTGTCTCGTTCTTAGTGCAAAGTAGCAGTCATGAAGTTTCCTAAATAAAATCAATTCGTTCGTGTTTTCACGAAGTGACGGGAGCCAGATTGTACGGTTACACAAGATGAGTTACAAATCCATTGAAACGTGTCCTATAGAATTAACACGTTGTTCGATAGAATGTCCGTCGAACTGGTGCTATGTCGGGATTTCTTTGTCTTTATCATGTAACAATGCCCTTTGGCTCCTGTCTCTTCGTGAAAATACGGACGAATTAACAAGATATCTTTAATCATCATGCCCCATAAATCACAAAATCGATATAAACATATGGCAGAGATGCTTTCATGAGGAAGTGAGTACAGCTGCAGTAGAAATTAGAAAGTGAATAACCAACTGGATAGAAACAGCTGAGCCAAATCAATGTCTAGATAATGGAAGCAAGAAATATTTATTAATAACATGATATAAACTATTTCCGAAAAGGTAAGTGGGTCACAAACAATAGAACCGTGCGTCGTGTATTCAACTGTGCGGACACAACAATCGCAAGCCACTTTCGATTTGAATAGCATTACAAAGGACCATTGGATTTGCATTCGACTTAATTTTTCGAAAATAGTTTTGATCGTGTTTCGACTTGAATAGCAGTTTGGACTGTAATGTTTGGTCAATCATGTCAAAAGGCAACTTTCTCTCCTGGCCAAATAATTTGGTTTTTTAATACTTTTAAGTGTACCTAGGACACTTATTTTTCATGTTCTAATATGCTAATGCGTTTTCATGCTGTAAAAGCTATTCCAAAATAAAAGCATCTCAGATACTGGTTCGCTGTATCAAACGGTACAATGTGCATAACAGAGCATTGAAAATTCATAAAATAAAAGACTGATCAATATACAAAAAAATCACTCTACATATTAAAAAAACACATCAAACAAAAAATGGAATACAGTTGATAAAGGTTTCAGCGTAGTTCAGACCGAGTTGAATGGTACATACATGTAAATTGTATCGCCAAATGCTTCATGAATCGTTGTAGTCAAGATCCATAATCATTATAATCATACAACATTATTATACATTTACAAGTTGTGAAAGCATGCATTTTTGTTTGCTAAATAAATCTAAAAAGTATAGTTAACATGTTTTTCAAATCTATGTGTGAAGTTCAGATTCTGAACGTTTTTAGTGAAAGCACAAAATTAGCATGAAAAAGAATGCACAAACCCTGGAAATTCAAGAGCAAGAAACTAAAATTCTTGGACTTCATACAATATTTAGTCCATCTGCTAAATCACTTGCAATAGTATACATTTATGTATATACATCGCTTTAAAACAGAGACAGGTATCATAAAACCATTCAGAATCTGAACTAACACAGTGTGGGCAATTTCTAACATAACAAATTCTTTAAATTCACACACTAAACATGCACATTTCACAAACCAAATTCTTAAATCCCTCTTTACACAATATCAAATGAGATTAGAACCGATTCCCAGTGCAGGAAATATCTACAGTGTACCTCTGCAATCAATGCAATGCATAAAAGCACAAAAATGTAATGTGAAAGTAGAAATTAACATGCCACAGCAAAAAAAAAAAAGGTGAATTTTGCCATCAACTTGAAGTGCGTAAAGAAGTTGCATCATTAATATCCATAATGAAAAATATGCACATAACTCAATCTGCTTAGAATAATAATATTTACTTTCAATATTTCCTAAAGATCACCCAAATCATGCATTACATGCAAAGAAAAGTATAAAACATAGTAATAAAAAAATATAGACAACAAACTGTAAGACTCAACTATTTCATAGTTGTTATGAAGAAGAAAAGCACATGTGTGATGGCACTTTTCAAGCTGAATATAAAGAAAATGTATACAAGAAAATGTAAATGTGTCAATGAATCACCTTGACATTACACTTATTCAAGGTATATATTGATGAATAAAAATTGTTCATTGCCTGTATATCCCCATAATAAATTGCAATAGCATGCCAATATACATAACCATATGTATTATTATACAACAGTTGTATAAAATAAAAGAAATACATTTCTAATCAAAAGCAAAATAAGATGTAGAAATAGGTAGGACTTTTGATTTGATATATAAAAGTAAAGAATAAAATAGAATTCTCTGTATCACCAATTCTAAAAACTGCTAGCTTTTTTCATACTTGAAAGTATTTTTATACAATAGTATTGTAATACACAGTTATTAAATAGAAGAAAAACATATTTATGACAACTGAACATCTATAAGGGACATTGCAAACACTATTCATTGCATTTTTGAAAGTTGACTGTTTAGTAAATGGTCTCTATGCTTTGAAGTTTTATATATATTGTGAGATGAAATAGCGAAAAGATGTCATGGTCGTGATGTAAAAAAGGTATTTCAGACTATTGGCAATCATGCAGTTTAAATGTTACTTTGTCTAAGGCTAAAGGTAAGGCATTTGTAGTCAAATTGTTTAATTCTTTTTAATACAACATCGATGGAACATCATTCAAATTTTGTTTAACACACATGATTCTTTATAATTCAATAATTAAAAGAAATCCCCTTGTAATATCTGAATGAATTTAGTAAACATGATTATAACTGGGACATAAGGAACTTCATCTGAAAATATATAAAACAAGGTGAATACAAAAATACAATTTCCAGAAAAAATATAAAATATTGCATGCTTACTGCTTTTTTACTATCGGTCAACACATTTAACACGAGATTGTGTAAATTGCATTGCAGGGTCATGCATTAATAATATAATAATAACACGCTGCTTATATAGCGCATATCACTGCCATTCCGTCTCTATGCATTACACATGAACATTTTCACATAGGTTTATCTCAAGTTACGCCAGATCAAGTTTTTTTAATAGAACTCTTAAAAATACATAGTATACTTGGCGGCTTGAATCCAGTTAACCGGGATAATAATAGCTCTATGTTATCACAGGGCCTGCTGGGGGAACCAGTTTGATGAACTGAAGCAGCTACCCTGGGTAAATAAGACGTTTTATTAATATTATTATTACTATTATCATTATTATTATTATTATTATTATTATTATTATCATTATTATTATTATCATTATTATTATTATTATTATCAGAAGTCTCTAAATGGTCAAGTCCAGGCTATATTATTCCACACTAACAAAACGCAGACATTGAATAATTTAACAGAACAAAAAAGAACTTCAGCCAAAGTGTACATATTTTTGGGGTTATACCATTTAACTTACGGTGTCCTACATGAACAGTTTTACAAAGCCTTAATGGAAGAACAAGAAATATTTACATTCAGAACTCTTTAGTTCAGGCTAAAATATTTCATTCTGGCAATATACTCTAAAAGAGGCTTCCATCACAAACAATACAAAGCAGGTCTACACAATATTTCTTAAAGTATTTGTTTCATTATTTTGTTGTAGTATAAATTTGAAGATTAATTTTTGTACAGGAACCCATTGTAAATAAGCTCTTGAGCTTTCATGGGTAAATTCGGTCAAGATTTTCAGATTTCTATCTTGACAAATATATTGAATCAAATCATACAAATAAAAACATGGCTTATTATATAATATTGGAGGTACTAAAATAAATGCGAATTAAACAAAAATGCAAAGTAAAAGAAGAGACATCACTCCATAACTCAAATGACAATCAATTTTCCATTTAGGTGAGAAAGAGTATATTAAGCAGTCACATTTCTTGAACAAAAATGGAATAATAGAACTAAATCATATTGGCAGATCACTTCTGAATACATGATTTCATTAAAAATATTCTAAAATGGAGGGGTTTGTGCATACACTTATGCTGTAAAAGCATGTTTACGTGTACATTCCTAAGTTGGGCCAATCTTCGCACATGTTTTTAAATTGGTAGCAATATATCATGATTCTGGTAGGTAAATATGGCAATAAAAAGGGCTACAAAGTAAAAAATTGGTATATATAACAAAATAAAATATATTTTATTTTAACCTGAAGAAATATCTTGACTAACATTTGAACCAAACCATTTTATATTGCAAAGAGGGTGGAATACATTTACACTGTATGATATCCACAGAAAATAAAATAAATCTAGGTAACCCTGACTTTTCGAAAGACCTCTAGTGCAGAAAAATCCATACTAATTAGGGATAGAAAATTAAAAAAAAAACTGAAATAAATATATATTCTTTCTAATCTGACCCTGGTAAATGACTTCAAAATGCATCAAATGCCTCAAACTATAAAGCTATTTTGAAAGTATATGCTGAGAGATGGTTATCATCACAGTTTTTCAAACAATTTAGAAAAGTTACAAAGCTAAAAAAGTGACATAATCCAAAAATCTTTTTTTTTCCCTACAGCCACAGTTTGATAAATTCATGTACATGTAGATGTATCAGCCGGATTGATATCAATGAGCAAATTAATACATAAACATGTACAGTCATTTGCAAAAGTTCAAGACCACTTTTCATATTTGTATTAACCTGTACACATTCAGTGGTGAAGTCAGGAGAGTTTTACTGACATCTTTGGGTGACATTTGCACCAATTCACTGCTCAAACAGCAAGTTGTAGTGCTCAGACTATCAATGAAACCCTAGAAAAGACAAATTAGTTTGATCTCTTGGAAAGATTTTGCGAGATCTCACACAATGATCCCCATTCCATGTGATTAAAGCAATGTCGAGGATCAAATCATTGTGAGAGGGAGATCATGCAAGATCTTTCTGAAAATTGAGGCAGCTCTCTTTAATACAAGGAAACTGATATTAAACATGAACATAAGTTTTAATCATTTAAGCACAAAAGTAAGAACCAACTTGCACACATTGGTGAGTAAACCCCCATTGAGTCAAGATATGACTATATGGAGGCAAGTGCAAAAATTGCAGGTGGTCTTAAACTTTTGCAATAGACTGTACAAGTTAATGTATAAACATTTACACATTAGCAGAGCTTTAAACATTATGATGAAAATTTTACTTCTATCAATCAGCTTTATACATACATAACTCAAATACATGTACATTTGCAGCAATAATACAAATACAAGAAACAAACGTTATCACAAATATGATGGAAGTTGTAAAACAAAATTGATATGACGGATTTGAAAGAGAAGGCAAGTGGAATTGAATGCCATGAACGCTATTTATGTCACTATACACTATTCGTGTCACTTTAACTGCAAAAGCTGAAATTATGAAAAAGAAACAAAAGATACATTTTGCTATAAATATGTAGTGAAAAATGAAATGAGTTACCAATTCTTGATAAATATCTTCTTTATCTTTGGAAGAAGCATTATTTTAAACAATGATTTTACTTTGTAGTTTATACTATAGATTATACTTATATATATATTGCTTACTTACTGTATACCACATAATTTTAACAGATTAATTTTACATTAAAAATGTATAATTTTGTCACAAGATTTCGTCTACAAAACCGAAATTATGAAGAAGAAACAGAAGAAATATGTTCGAATAAATATGTAGTAAAACATAAAATGAATTACCATTTACCAATAATTTTTTCTCTTTATCTTTGGAAGAAACATGATTTTAAATCATAATTTTTACTAATCAGTTTATACTCATAATGCTTACTTACTCTATATCACATAATTTTACCAGATTGAGCTTTGCATTAAAAATGTCAAATTTTGTCATAATATGTAACTTAGAAAAAGACATTTTACATTTCCATTTTGTCCCTATTTTAATTGCCACAATAATCCAAAGGCAGATTAATTTTAAGAAAGATTTGTGATTAATTTTGCTGGGTGACGTAACGATCGATAGAATTTATTCCATATTGTCGCCAACGGCCCACAAAGGGGTGCACACCCTATACTACTGTGTAAAGTTACCCGGAGGCTATGAAAAAAAAAAGCCTATGAATTTGTTCATAGCCTCTGGGTAAATTCACACAGCAGTATAGCATGTGCACCCCTTTGTGGGCCGTTGGCGACAATATTGAATAAATTCTATCTACAGTGTACCAGATTAATTTTGTTGCACAAGTTCATATCATCAGGGAGAGTACTTGTTTTTTCTTTGGTTTATCTTTTTTCTTCTTTTGATATCAAGATACAGTGCAAATCAATACTGATTGCTACCTGTAATCATTATAAAAGCTCAGAACGTAGTGTTCAGTGATCCCCTTGTGATCCCTTTGTTCTGAGTTTTAAAGTGATAAAATGTGAGCAGAGAATTCCAACTTGCATTTTATCTATAGTACAGGGAAAAAAGACTATTTGCCTGGGGAAATACTTAAAGTGGCAGTACTTATGTTGTATTTTACCATTGGTGGCAACAGAATACATAACAATCACAGGAATTTAATAAAATGCCATTCGTTTTCCCTTTTTTTTAAACAAAATACTATTGTCCATTGTATGGAAGAAGAAAAATAAAAGAATAAAGCTGCACACATGGGGGAATATACACATTATAGCGGCAATAACAGGGAATACATTTTAAGGGGAGCTAACTTTTAAGGAAAGGAAAGGAAAGGATGTAGTTTAGAGGAGTGTATGATTCAATTCTGAATATTTACGCCAGAAGAAGAAGAGAGAAAGAGGGTCGCCATCTTAACGTCTCCACCCGAAAGACGGTACGCGACCTGGTTTCGAACCCACAGGCAGGAACGAACCCAAATCTATATGACTGTCCCGAATAGCTTGATTTCAGGCGCACGCCACGACGCCTCAGTCTTAAGGCGTCTTCAGTCTTAAGGGCAGTTAGCTCCCCTTTTTAAAACTCTCCTTGAGAGCATCTAGGAAAGCTATCTGTAGCTCCCCTGCAAATTCTTAAATTCAGTTCCTGCAATGATTATTTCTCCTTTGGTGGTGACAGAATACTTAACAAGCATTTCCAAAAATGCTAATAGCCATCTTTTATTAAATCTTAGAATACAGAGCATGGAAGAATAATATAAATATAACTACTTACTTGGTGAAATTGCAGTACATATTACCTTTCCTTTGGTAGCTTATAATACTCAACAAGCATTTCCATATGCTATCTAAATTAATTATATAAAACAGGTTTGTATGGGAGAAGAAGAAATCAAAGAAATTATTATACATGTACCCTTAAAAAGGTAATAAATTAAAAATTCAAGCACCAGATTTAGAGTTTCTAATTTGAAAGAAGAGTATTTCAATGGAAGTGGTTTATGATGACAAGGTGAAGGAAAGATTCAATGAATCTTGTGGAAGAAGCATCATGGTGTTGTGGTTCTTTCTTGCAGAGGTCCAGAGTTTGGGTCACACCCATGGCATTATTTCTCTAAAATAATAATAATAATAATAATAATGGTGGCTACTTGTATAGCGCACAGGTCCACCTTATCGGTGCTCATGGCGTTGGAAGCTTTACACTCACTATTACCCGGCTCTAGCTGGCAGCCATTATGGCGCTCCGCATTACAAGGAATTTCTTCCTGCCGTCCCCATTTACCTCACCTGGGTCGAGTGCAGCACAATGTGCATGAATTTCTTGCTGAAGGAAATTGACGCCCTAGGTGGAATTCGAACCTACGACCCTCTGGTTGAAAGGCGAGATAAAAAAAAAAATTCTATGTGACTCATAAACCATAAACACAGGCTTTTAAATGAATCATATTCAGTGTTTAAGGTTGTTTGCATCAAATGTGGAGTATATTTCTATGTTCTTGTAACGGATAATATTTCTTGGTATTTAGGAAGACCCAATATAAAGCAAATGCAAATTGTGAACACATCAATATGAAGAAAAGTATAAAAGGTACAAATTTTTTTTCAAATGTAACATGAAAAACAATATATATCTGCACACTGATGTCATATGTTACTTTGAAAAATACGTCTGATGGAGTAATTCTGAGAATGAGATGAAAAATAATCAACAAAATAAGTGTACACATGCTTTTGACTGCACAAAGTCGGATGCACTTGAACAAATATCTTTCCAGTTTAAATAATATAAAATAAGAAGTATATTTAATGGCTTTGGGTTGGTTTATGCCTTAAAACCACCGCACATTATACAACTTTTCGTTGTATGACCTTGTGGGTCGTGGGTCGTGGGTATGGCCAACACACAGGCAACAGTATGATGATGAAATACAAAAATGGAAGCTATGTGCACATCAAGGATAAAAGGATACAACGCTATGAATCCATGATGTCGACATCCCGGTCGGAAGCGGCTGTGCTCTTCTTCTTGAAGTCACTCAAGAGCAGCCTGTAGAAGAGCACCAGGTTGATGACGAAGATGGCGCCGAGCGTGTACGGGCCGGTCTTGCGTATGATAACGGGGACGGCCTGCTCGGTGACGACCACCCACACGCAGAGGAAGCCCATGGAACCCATGCGGCAGAGCACGTAGGTCAGGACGTTAAGACAGGCGTTGATCCGATAGACCGCGTCCTGCTTGTTGAAGCCGCACATGAGCAGGATCTGACGCGCATGCAGGAAGATGGAGTTGAGCTCCAGGATCATGGCGATGTTGATCGTTGCGTAGAGCTGGCGGAGCGAGAGGATCGTGAAGCAGAGGAACAGAACCTTTCCAGAATTAAAAAAAAACATAATTCATTACAACCCACATACAGGAAACTCTCACAAGCTTATCTAACTTGTATGTCCTGGGCCCTATTGCATAACAATCTGCATTTTAATGCAAGTCAGAAAATTAAACCCAACTCAATAGACAAAGAGGACACATTTTTTAAATATTACTGTACACTTCTATGTGAAAAGTTGCTAAACGAAAAAACTTTTTGGTAGCAATCCTGCTATTATGCATAGCAAATTGCGATGCTATACTAGGAAATCTGAAATGTCCATTTTCTATCATTATAATACTGGAGCTGAAATAAGTCTCGATATCCAAAAGGATTAGAAAAATTGAATTTTAAACATAAAAAGGATCGTCAATTTGAAAGAAACAAATGTTGCAATTTCATGTCATTTTATATGAAAATTAAATTACTGATTCCTTTACCTACCCAAAATATCACATACATTGTAGTTATACAAAAATATCATTTCAGCATTCTGCTTTAGGGTCATAAACACTGTAATGAAATATAAGTATAAAACATAAGTGGAATACCAGCAAGTTTTATAATAATTTTCAATAAAATGTTATTCAGAACAATTATTATGAAAGTGTCTGAATTTGAACCTTGGAATTATTGCATGAATAATGAAATGGAGTCATGAATTAAAGTCACTGTATATTCAGTGTAGATATTTGTAATGTGTAAATGCAAATATTCTCAAGTGCTCGTGCATACATCAAACATTTACATGAATCATTACCATTTTACAAAGGAATTTTCTCAACAATACGCCCACACAAAAATGCTACAAGCTTACAATAACATAAATAAGTTCACTGTAATTCGTGAATTGGCCACTCCTACGATCATTTAGTCCAATATGGGTACGAGGGTGGCAGTGGAAAGTCTGTACACATTACCACTGAACATATCATGTACCTGCCCCATTTTGTACATGTATATGTACATCCATAAATCCGTCTTTGGAAATTGGAAGTATAAAATAGTAATTCATATTAATTATTGAAGATGAAATTAATTAGTTTACAATGTAATAAAAAAAGTGACCTATATACTAAAGTAGTTTATGCAGATCAAAGAGACATTACATGTGGAGTTTAATAAATATAAGAAATTGTAACAAGATACAGTGCAGGTGACCTTTTATGTAATTGTACAAGTAACATGTAGGTAGTCTCAATGAAAGTACTTCTCATACCATGCAAACACCGAGGGGGGGGGGGGGTGGTTGGTCCTCGAGCCCCCAACCCATTCCAGTCAGAGTGCCAAATTTTAGGTAAAAAAGGTCGCAAATTTGGCGATTTGATCTAATGACCTCTTTGTAGAATTTCTCTTTTTTTTTTTTTTTTTTTTTTTTTTTGGGGGGGGGGGGGGGGGGGGGGGGGGGGGGGGGGGGTGTCACTAAATAACAGGCACAATGGGGTAGGGGCGTCTGGGAATGCGATGTATGTATGTAATATTTTTTTGGGGGGGGTTGGGGGTGGGGTTGTCCGGGTCTTAAAATCCTGGTTGCAGGCATGATCTCAATCTCTTTAACTCCACCATTCATATTTGACTGGCTCATCGTAGTGAGAGAAAAAATCAACCCCCCCCCCAAAAAAAAAAAAAGAATCTTGAGAGGGTTTATCTGAAAAATTTTGATCAATGCATGAGAGTAGAATCATCATACAAAGCTATTTTAACAAAAAAACGCTGACAACCATAAGAATTGTCAGCAATCGTCAAACAAACAGTACCTGTATGTCGAGTTATTTACCCCATATTTTTCAAGGAGATCCATGCACGTACATTGTTTAGTAGATCTTTTTGACAATAGCTTCAATGAAAGCTCAGTCTCATACAATGTTTATGTATGAGGTTGAGTATGTTGCAGTACGTGACATGAGCGTCAAATCTTTTCTTCCTTGCCTTTTGTAATTATCTGCCTTGTCGCAGAGTAATGAAAAAAAAAAAAATGTAAAAAAATACACTGACAACCGTATAAGAATTTTTAGCTATGTTCAAACAGTACATGTATGTGGAGTTATTTACCCCATATTTTTCAAGGAGATTCATGCATGTACATTGTTTAGTAGATCTTTTTGACAATAGCTTCAATGAAAGCTCAGTCTCATCCAATGTTTATGTATGAGGTTGAGTATGTTGCAGTACGTGACACGAGCGTCAAATCTTTTCTTCCTTGCCTTTTGTAATTACATGTATCTGCCTTGTCGCAGAGTAGTGAAAAGAATCATGTAAAAAAAGAACTTTGAGGGGGTCTTAGGTCAAGAAAAAAAAATTGTTTGGTTGCCCAAGAACATTTCATTTCTAAATAATGTTGGTTGGTCAGAAAACGTTTATTTTTATCTATCTATTTAGTTTTTACTATACCCCAAAATTAAAATATTCCCGAGAGACAAATGACCACTATTTCTGTCTATTTGAACAAAAATTACTTATGGGGCCAAGAAACAGTGGTAAACTACAATGTATTGTCAATGACTATTTAATACATGTACCTCATTAGTACTGAATTTCTGTTGTTTTTGTGTATGTGAATATACTTTTTTCAAATGTAAAAAAAAATAAAAAAATTGTTAGGCCAATTTCAAAGGCCAGTCAGTCAAGGGCAACAAAATAACCTTTTTTTTTTTTGGGGGGGGGGCATCTTATCTAAAAACTTTGATGCATGAGAAAGAACCATGACACATAGCCATTCCAAAAAAAAAATGATAAATCAATACAACAAATTTTGGCAATGCTCCATACAGCAATGCACTGTGAAAATGACGGACAAATAAATTGAACAAAATAACCAAATTCCTATTCTATTCTTCACCATAACGCTAGTGGACAAAAGAAAGTAGCTTCCCTGCAATCCAGTAAATATGTGTGACACCGACTCTAAATATCTTTGCACTGCAGGGCGCTACCAACCCACTTGCCCGCATGCCCGGGGCAACGAAATTAAGCTGTCGGGCAAGAAAATGAAATTGTCACTTGCCAAATTGGGCAACTAACAATATAATACTAGTTTTCCTCTATGCACATTTGCATTGGCAATCAATTTTGGGCAAGACAAACTCTTGTTCGGGCAAGTGATTGGAAAACTTGGTTGCCCGACCGGGCAAATAGTGAAATTCTTGACGCACCCTGCACTGTAACATGAAGGGATTTTATCTTGCGTGACATGTCTGTGGGTGCAAAGCTACTGTGAAGGATTGAATAGACAGTTGTATATTTTGTCTAAATGGATTCTCCTCTGGTTTCATAGTGCTATGTGCTTCATGACAGAGAAAATTAAGAGATTGCCCTGGGAGGTGTTTCACCAAGTCGTTCTTAANGATGGCGGCCATCTTGGATTTCAAAATGGCCGCCGACCCGATGCTCGGATCGTCTGTGGCCGGCAATTTTTGAAATCAGCGCCTCAAAATACCCCTATATGCCAAATTTCACGCTTTCTGCCGGATCCGAGCAACATTTTCACATATCTGCCTGACTATTCATCTTCCTTGTCGCAGAGAAGTGAAAAAATAATGCAAAAAAAAAGAACATTGAGGGGGTCTTGGGCCAAGAAAAAAATTGTTTGGTTGCCCAAGAACGTTTCATTTCTAAATAATGTTGGTTGGTGAGAAAAGGTTTATTTTTATCTATTTAGTTTTTACTATACCCTAAAGTTAAAATATTCCCAAGAGACTAATGACCAATATTTCTGTCTGTTTGAAAAAAAAATACTAGTAGTCTAATACCCCATTCATATTGGGCTCAAGCACCGCAATCGGGTATACATGAAATACAAATAAAGCAACTTATGGATTTAAGTTAATTTTATTATTATTTAAATAAAATATTTTGCATGCATTTTTGGGGTTTTTTTCTTCAAAAACTATTATATTTTCAAATAATAAAGAAAAGAAATACTGATCGAGGATCAAGCCAACACATGTTTTGTTACGGAAATCGTAAAAATCACCCGCCGCAGTATGAATGGGTACATGAAATTTATCCCGCAACAGAAGCGGGATAACTTTTCCACTGTGAATGCATTCATAGCGGTGTTGCCTTCCCGCAGCAGGATAAATTTGAAAACCAATATGAATAGGGTATAAGAAACAGAGGTAAACTATTATCAATGACTCTTTAATAAATGTACCTTTATATTGCATGAGTACTAGATTTCTGTTGTTTTGTGTATGTGAATACACTTTTTTTTAACAAATGTAAAAAAAAAATGTGAGGACAATTTCAGAGGTTAGTCAGTGGAGGGCATGATGCATGAGAAAGAACCATGACACAAAGCCATTCAACAAAAAAAGATAAATCAATACAGCAATGCACTGTGAAAATGACGGACAAATAGATTGAACAAAATAAACAAATTCCTATTCTAAACTTCACCATAACCCTAGTGGACAAAAGAAAGTAGCTTCCCTGCAATCCAGTAAATATGTGTGACACCGACTCTAAATATCTTTGCACTGCAGGGCGCTACCAACCCACTTGCCCGCATGCCCGGGGCAACGAAATTAAGCTGTCGGGCAAGAAAATGAAATTGTCACTTGCCAAATTGGGCAACTAACAATATAATACTAGTTTTCCTCTATGCACATTTGCATTGGCAATCAATTTTGGGCAAGACAAACTCTTGTTCGGGCAAGTGATTGGAAAACTTGGTTGCCCGACCAGGCGAATGGTGAACAAAATTCTTGACGCACCCTGCACTGTAACATGAAGGGATTTTATTTTGCGTGACGTGTCTGTGGGTGCAAAGCTACTGTGAAGGATTGAATAGACAGTTGTATATTTTGTCTAAATGGATTCTCCTCTGGTTTCATAGTGCTATGTGCTTCATGACAGAGAAAATTAAGAGATTGCCCTGGGAGGTGTTTCACCAAGTCGTTCTTAGAGTTACGCACAACTTTACGTTCTTGCGCTGAATGCGCGTAATAATGTGAATCATTACGCACAAGAAGGGGTACCAGTCCAACGTAAAGTCGTGCGTAAAGTCTTTCTTATCTTGGTGAAACATCGCCCTGGCATGCTTTTAAACAGTGGGTTTCCATCCATAAAAGAGGCATGAGTACTGTAATTACTGGGTGGGGTTATGAAAATGGCTTGACGTGAATAATAACAGTGGAGGCGCCATGGTGTAGTGGTCATGACTCTCGCCTTTCAACTAGAGGGTCGTAGGTTCGAATCCTACCCATGGCGTCAATTTCCTTCAGCAAGGAATTCATCCCCATTGTGCTGCACTCAACCCAGGTGAGCTGAATGGGTACTTGGCAGGAATATTTATTCCTTGAAATGCCAAGTGCGCCGCAGATGGCTGCCGGGCTAAAGCCAGGGTAATAATAATATACAGCGCCTTGAGCACTCAGCAGAGTGGATACGTGTGCTATATAAATTGCATAGATATTATTATTATTATTAAAAGCTTTGTCAAACAAGTGGCATGAGTATTATAAAATGATCAGATTCTACAAGTGTTCAAGCAATTTCCAGGTGGACTATCCACCCACTAAAGGAAGAATATAAAATATTCAGTTCCATCAAAAAAGAAGAAAACTTTGAAGTCAAATTTTATTGATGACAAGTATAAATTCCGAAGAAGTGGTAGATTTACATGATAAACATGGTGTGAGTGCTCGAGTATCTTACAGAGCATTGACAATTATCAAAGATTTTGGAAAGAGTTTAATGACATCAATTTAGGTCTAAACAGTGTGCCCTCAAGTCCAATCGACTCTCTAAAAATGGCCCGACTTTTGTCTGCTTTAGGGAATATGACCAGATAATGAGTATAGAGAGGCTATGCATAAGAGAAGGCATTATGAGCTTATCAGATAAAACATGTCATAGGCAAATTGACAGGTTTCGTATTTTAGATTCATTCTCTGGAAAAGGAGAATCATTTTTGGTTCATGGTATATCAATATATATTCAAGAAAGATGTTTGTTTTGCCCCATTTTAAGTAAGGAATAGGAATTAAATTTGCTTTTCAATAATTCCTCCCCTGAAGAGGTAAGAATTTATCTGATAGTTTTATGAACTTACCACCAGATGATGAGTGTAGAGAGGCCATGTGTTAGAGAAGGCATTGTGAGCCATTAAATCAAGAAGGTCATAGGCAAAATAACCTGTCAAAAAAAATAATTAAAACATTATTAGCAGTTATTGTTAGGATATCTAAATAGTTTTTTTTTTCCCAGATCATGCGCAAACAGTTATTAACAGTTATTGTTAAAGGATATTTCATTTTTTTTCCCAGATCATGTGCACACTGTTGGGGGG
>BQKZ01003860.1:7196-22579 GCA_036244855.1 Temnopleurus reevesii
AGGATTGTAGGATAAAGATTTTTAATGATGAACCAGTAGAATAGAATCCCTCCTGAGCCTTTGATGGTTATCAAACCCTTATCTCTTCAACCCATCTGGGATCCAGCAAACCTAAGGTGAAGTGACAAGGTCATGGTCAAAGTCAAATACATCACAAGGTCAATATCAATGTCATAACTTGACAAGGTCAGTGACAATGACAGTGGCAACAGATCTATTCCAATTAAAAATGGTTTGTCATTCACCAAGAGACTGATTTAAACTAATTACTCCTGTTTGCTTCATAGGAAAGTAAAAGATGGGAACTTATGAATTACCACACAGAATTTTGACCCATACAATCTTTCCAATCAATGAAAGTGCTCTACAGCTTATGTTAACTTACCAATGCGCATGTGTTCTTTCATCTTATCTGCAGCAATCTTCTCTCCAGTGATCGGGGAAATGAGGTACTTTGTTGTATCAGCCGCCTGGGCTTGCTTTGGCACTGCAATAGAAACAAGAAAATAACATACCGGTATTAATTGAACAAATGCTGCATGTCATATCAATTATGGTTTTCATTTAAAAAAATAGACTTAAAAAAGATTACCTGCGCCTGCTTTGACACTGCAATAATAACAAGAACATAAATAACATAATAATGAAACAAATGCCGCATGTCATATAATTATGGTTTTCATGTAAAACATGGACTGAAAAAAAAACATATCGCCTGAGCCTGTTTCGCCACTGCAATAATGACAATAATAATATTTGTTTGTTTTTGTATTTTTTGTATTCATTTATCGACTTATTCATTTCATTTTAGTAAAGTTGCCCAGTCAACAGCGATCACGGCACTGTTTTTCAATGGGGCCCTACAACAGATATACAAATAGAGCAAAAATACAAAGGAAACTAAATGACAAAACTAGGCTGCAAAATTAAGTTATATGAATGAACAGTAATTTGGGAATTAACATTTATAAGAATTAAAACAAAAATGGTAAACAAATTGTGAGAAGGCCTATGGGTATTTCCACGGTGGATGGGTCAATTTTTGTGACAACTCAAAACCCTAAATCTATGCCTTTTTCAAACCAGGCAAATACAGTCCAATCATGACATTACCCCTAAAACAATGTCCCACCCAGTAGCATTCCACAAAGACCAAAGCATATTTGAATTTGATACCTGAACTTGCAAAAGCAATATGATGTCCATATAACATACGTAAATTCTAGTATGCCTGAAGCTTCAAATCCAGAAAAGATTTTCAATTAAAATGTGTATTACTGAGGAAAAAGGTAATTTTCATCAATAGATCAAAGCTTACGAAGATCTAAAGCTCGTAATATATAAGAGATACAGTCACTTTTGTGACCAATCGCAAACTTTACATGATTTCCCATAGACCTGCGATTGGTTGGAAATAATTATGTTACGGGCCCTGAATTGATCTTCATGGTGAGGTGACAAAGTGGATACCTACTTTACATGGACATCACATGAAAAGTTGGCCCAACCCCATGGAAATACACCTATGCAATATTTGCAATCCCAAGCATGACATAATTCTTTATTTAATTCACATAAATTTATACACAAGAATTTTCACAACAAAGACCATCCGCATTCAGTCCTCAACGACATGAAACATTGAATGTTGAAATTCTATACATGCACACAGAAATAATAATGAACGGCTTTTATATAGCGCTTATCAACTCTAAGAATTCTCTAAGCGCTCTACGATTGCAGCATTATTACCCTGGCTTTAGCCCGGCAGTCACCATGCAGCGCACTTGGCATTTCAAGGAACATATTCCTGCCAGGTACCCATTCACCTCACCTGGGTTGAGTGCAGCACACTATGGGTAAATTTCTTGCTGAAGGAAATTAACGCCCTGGGAGAGATTCGAACCACCGACCCTCTAGTTAAGAGGCGAGAGTCCGAACCACTACACCACGACGCTCCCAGGGTCTCTTTTCTCTCCCATTACTATTTGAAAGGAATCCAATTTCCTGATTTTGTCCCTCATTCTCTTTGACTTGATGAAATTTCATGATTTGATTGGTTTTTATCTGATTCAATTCAATTCAATTCAATTCAGGTTTATTAAAATCATAATCATCAAAGTACAAAATAAAAGTCCGAGGACTAATAACATTTCGTTTACAAGCAAGACATAAAATATTCAAATCAAAATCTTACAATTACATACATGCGAATTTTACGATAAAATCACTGGAAATGAGAAGTAATATGTACATTAAAAAGAGGGCAGTCCCAAAAGTAGAAAGAAAAGAGATATAGAAAAGAGTAATTGAGAGGAGAAGAATAAGTGTTTAAATCTAGGATGAGGGAGAAAATGAGGATGATGAGAAGTACGGGAAAGGGAGAAAAGACAGAAAATTGTAACTAACAAAAGCTGGAGCTCATTTTGTAGGTTTTCCACGCAGAGTGGGAACCGTGCATGACTTACTCTTGGGGTTGTAGTCTTTCTTGATAATAGCGTCACCCAGCTGGGGTGGGAGGGGAGGCAGCATAGGGGCGACCTCCTTGGGGGGCGCAGGGACGGCATCCTCCTTCTCTTCGTCGCTCTCTTCCATGTCGGAGTCCGACTAGGGGTCAAAGTTCAAGAGATATCAAAGATTAGTTTGATTTTTTAACAGATCATGGTGCATTAATAATAATAATAATAATGATGATAATAATACACAGATCTCCTCCTTCTCCTCGTTGCTCTCTTCAATGTCGGAATCAGACTAGGGGTCAAACAGAGAATGAACGTTAGAAAGCACACAATCATTAACGATTCTTTTAAACAGGATTATTGTGTTTCTCATTTGGATAATTCCAGAGCTGAAAAAAAACTTTAATTTCCCAAAATCCTGTTATTGATGATAGCATCATCCAGCTGAGGTGGGAGGGGAGGCAGCATAAGGGAGACCTCCTTGGAGGGCGCTGGGATGGCATCCTCCTTCTCTTCGTCGCTATCTTCCATGTCGGAATCCGACTAGGGTTCAAAGGTCAGGAGAGATCAAAGATTAGTTTGATTTTTTAACAGATCATGGTGCATTAATAATAATAATAATAATAATAATACACAGATCTCCTCCTCCTCCTCCTCCTCCTCCTCCTCCTCGTTGCTCTCTTCAATGTCGGAATCAGACTAGGAGTCAAAGAGAGAATGAACGTTAGAAATTACACAATCATAAATGATTCTTTTAAACAAGATTATTGTGTTTCCCATTTAGATAATTCCAGAGCTGAAAAAAACCTTGCATTTTCCAAAAATCCTGTTATTGATGATAGCATCATCCAGCTGAGGGGGGAGGGGAGGGAGCATAGGGGCGACCTCCTTGGGGGTGGCTGGAATGGCATCCTCCTTCTCTTCGTCGCTCTCTTCCATGTCGTAATAGGACTAGGAGTCAAAGGTCAGGAGAGGGTTAAGGTTAGAAATTACAAAGAATGCCACAGTATATTCTGCAGATAAAGAGTAAAAACGCAAATCTTCACGTGATTGAAACATTGAAATCATTATCATGTCACTCCAAAACACAATGTGCTAAGTACTATGCATGTTAACTTTTGATACAAATTTTTAAGGATTATTTTTTTGCGGGTCCAATATTCATGGTCAGTAATTTTACAACGAAAAGCCCGAAAATTATCCCATCCCCATGAATAATTTCCACTAAACAGTATATTTTTGCCAGAGTTCAAACCCACAATCTCCTGTTCATGAAACCGATCAGACACATTACATGAAATACTAGTAAGGGTTTTTACAGAAATATCAACCCCTCAAGAAATCAAACAAAATCAACTTTCTTACCCCTTCCTCCATATCCTGCACTTCTGTGTTTAGATCAGACGCCTTCTCCTTCTCGTCCTCATCCTTCTTTCCTTTCTCCATCGTTTCTTGATCCTTCTCCTCATCGTCTTCCTCCTCAGACGAAGACTCTTCTGATTCTTCATCGTCATCTTCACCCTCGACCTCCATCTCGACGTCTTCTTCCTCGGCAAGTTCCTCCTACATTGAGAGAGAGAGAGAGAGAGAGATCAAGTACTTTGCTAAGCCAATCCCAAAATCATATTTTTTACTTTCTCTATCCTCTTTTTCATCTTAGCTCTTTACTCGCTGCTGTCGACACTATTCACACTAGCAGACACGCTTTAGTCGACCAGAGTCGACAATTTCAGCACACAATGGAAAGAGCACAAATACATTGAATAGATACAAACTTGCATTGATGCGTTCTACATACACATTAAAGGGGAATTACACCCAGACAATAATGTACTGTCAATAAATGAAGAAAAATCAGATGAACAAACTGTGAAAATTTGAGCAAAATTGGATAATCCGTTCAAAAGTTATGAATTTTCAAAGTTATCATTTCCACCTGTGCTGGGCATCCTTGAATTGGCATGCGTATAGCTAATTAGCATAATCTGTGATGTCATACATGGAGAACTCCTCATTCACTTTGTATATAAATTTATTGAAAATGGATCAATATCATATTTCAAATGAGGAATCAACACCGTTCTTTCTGGAATGCTTGCAGAATTGATGTGGCTATAATATATTTAACCGAAGAAACAAAATTTTGTCTACTTTTCTGGAAAAAGAGGAAAATGTGAAATTTTGTGTACAAAGCGAATGGAGAGTTCTCCATGTTGGCAGCCATTTTGTGCCTGTGCGTTTGCCAATTTAAGGAGCCCATGAGGGGTGTAAATCAAAACTTTGAAAATTCATAACTTTTGAATGGATTATCCGAATTTGCTCAAATTTTCACAGTTTGTTCATCTTATTTTTCTTCATTTAATGATAGCAATTTAATCTCTTAGTGTAGTTCCCCTTTAACGTCCATTCATGTTTGGGTGCATCTGTGTGTGCATTGTTTGTGGAAAATAAATAGAAAACCTTTTGTGCATTAGCACTTTTTCTGATTAACACTTTTAAAAAACCCAGCAGCCTAGGGTTACATAATGCAGCAGGTAAAGAGTTAAGGGGGTACTTAGATCTGTATATGTCTATGAATGCATAGGACCATCATATAATGAAACATAAAATTAGCTGATGAATTGTCAATTCATGACCATCATTCATAATGTGTCCTGCTGCTTCAAAAACTGTATTCATTGACGGACATAAACAGGCGACACATTATTGTAATTTCCAAAGCAATTAATGACATCTGGATCAGAAAAATAGGATATTCAATAAAGCCAGTTTACACCTTCCATGATCCCACGTTTAGTAAAGTGAAACATGCATACGAAGTGTTACAGCATAATTTTTTGTTTGACTCTCAATCAAGGATCATCTACTTCCAGTACATACAACAATGCAGCTTTCTTTTTCAAAGTTTAAAGTTAATTCATTTATTAGATGGTAGGGATGTTTATTTTGACAAAAGAGCCTTTTATTTGGGACAAAGATATTTGCTGAAAGAACCAATGAGATTGATTCATTTTTGTTGAGGTACAAAGGAGGAAATAATATCTCGAATTTGAGGGGATTTGTAATGTCATCTGTCCTCAAATGTAGACCGGAAATAGATGTTCCAAATACCAAGCGCATGATATCAGTACAACCTGCGTTGTTTCATAGATGTACAAATGATTCCTCTTCGAACGATTCTGCACACTACAGGTGATCATTTCTGCACTCAATGATAACCTGCATCGCTGAGGTAGCACCCTGTAAAAGGATCACCTGTCATGCGTAACTCTACAAATAGCTCTATGAAACACAACCCAGGTGATGCAACAGGGAGACTTGATACATGTTGTTCTTACCCCAAACTGTTCATATCTCTCCTCCGCTAGGATCCTCGACCCGATCTCGCTGGGCTTGAGAGGGGGCGGGAACTGCCCCTCCTCGTCCGGCTGATAGTCTACTGTCTCCACGACGACAAAGTCATGCCAATCAATCTGAGAGTAGGCAACTGCGGACAAAAATATTAGGATAATGAAGACTTTTTTTATTCATTAGGAAAAATGCTGCCTATTGACACTTAGGTACTGTAACAGCTATCGAACATTGCAAACTAATGTCTAGGCACCATCGAAAACTAATTCCAGTTTATTTTCACATATATTTTTACTTTGCGTGCACCACTTGGGGAGGGGGTGGGGGCTTCAAGTTAGAGTTCAGTGCCAAAAAGGGTGCCAAAATTGGTGGGGATGGCACCAAATTTGCATAGGGGGCACAACATTCTACCTGATGACCTTTCTAAAGTTTTCTTTTTCCTTTTCAGCACTTCTACGGCATGGCAAAATTTCAAATTAGTTGTGCCCCTCTCCCCTCCAGGTCATCAAATTATGGGTATGCACATGTCTAGCTTTTTGATAAATTTGCCAAAATATTCACTCATAACATGCTCAATGCATAGGTACTTTCAAAGCGTGAAAATTAGAAATGGCTATTATGTCAACAGGTCTCAATTTGCTAAAATTATGAAGGCTAAAATATTGGCTTATAAACTGAAAAGAGAAGATGAAAGTGCAACTGCTTAATAAAAGGACGGAATCTCGGAACCATGGGTAAGCTACATAATAAAGCATGAATCAATTTAGTTGGCGATTGCCTATTACCCTTACTGTAACTAGCAATTGATCGCAACTTTCTAGCAACATTCCCTATGTTACTTACCCCTTTCCCTTTCTTTCTCTTCTTCATCCTTCTTCCTCAGACGCTCCTGGTATTTCTCCCATTCTACCCTTCGTGTGACCTTTTCCATCACTCCTTTGCGTGATGCGCCCTCTTCTGATAGCTTCTCAAGCAAGTCTTTGGGAGGGATCAGTACCTGAATTGAAAAGATCACAAGTGGTATGAATATACTTTATGGCTGGTTTGTCAACATTGTAGTCATCAACACCATCCTCATCATCATCATTAGATTCGTCAACATCACACTCATTGTTTTTATCATTATTATCATCATTTACAATCATCATCATCATCACCATCATTATCATCATCAACAACAAGATTATAATTGGTCATCAAATTCAACATCACCATCACCACCACCATCAGTATTATTAACAAATCTACCACCACCACCACCACCACCATCATTATCATCATCATCATCACCAATAACAACAACCCCACATACATAACAACCTAAACCACCCTAACAATATTTCTACCATTAACAAAGCTATCAAATATCACCATCATCCCCACCATGATTGTTACCACAACTACCAATACCAGCATCACCACCACCAACATTAATACCACAATCACTCACCTTGATATACTGTTCTACCAGCTTTGTAAAATAAAACATGCTGCGTTGAACATCATTGTTATCATTATCATCATCTCAAACATCATCAATGCCATAATCAATTTCACCACCACCACCACCACCACCACCACCACCGTCACACCCAACATCACCACCACCACCGTCACCATCACCACCACCACCACCACCATCACTGCCACAACCATCACCACCACCACCACCATCACCACCACGACCGTCATCTCCACCACCACCACCAGCACCACTCACCTTGATATACTGTTCCACCAGTTTTGTAAAATAGTTGAACATGCTGTGCTGTGGTCTGAGGAAGTCGAAGATGTAATTTCTTTGCTCCCTGTTCATCAAGTTCGTCAGGAACTGCCCTCCGTTTCTTGCCACAAATTGAGCAGTCAGCTTCACAACATCCCTATATAAGATAGAGAATANTCATCATCAACATTATCATCATCATCATCATCATCATCATCATAATCATCATCATCATCATCATCACCATCATCATCACCGCTATCAAGACCAACACCACCACTCACCTTGATATACTGTTCCACCAGTTTTGTAAAATAGTTGAACATGCTGTGCTGTGGTCTGAGGAAGTCGAAGATGTAATTTCTTTGCTCCCTGTTCATCAAGTTCGTCAGGAACTGCCCTCCGTTTCTTGCCACAAATTGAGCAGTCAGCTTCACAACATCCCTATATAAGATAGAGAATAGCACAACACAGAGATATTTGTATGTTCATCACTCCAATTAAAAATCATGGCATTTTTAAACTGGAATAGCGAGCGAGCAAGTTATATTTCGCTAGCTCGCAGCCCGGCAATCGCTGCGTATGCGTTTCGCACATTTTTAGAAAAAATCAAAGCTGAAGAGGCAAGGAATCAAAGTTACACGGGACGACAACACGGATCGGATATTCGTATGAAGTGTTCAGAGTGTCTGCGCTTGGCAAGGTGCGTTAGCAAGGACATTTTAAAATATCGTTGTTGCCAATACGCAACACGCCATCCATTCTCGCTCGCAACCGGAAGTCATGTCGATCATGACAGGCTGACTTTAATATGCATGAGCTGTATTTTCATATTTTATTTGAAGCTTTCAACAAATTAAAGTGAATGGCTAAGACTCACTCTTGTTCAACTATTCTCACCATACTTGATCTCATGCATATGCCAGAATGGTTAGCATCTCTGCTTCACATATTAATGATAATAGGTCCATTTATATAGCGCAATCACTATATGCATATACTCTACTGCGCTTGATACTAGGTACCATATTACCCTGGCTATAACTGCCAGTTACGTGCTCAAGCATTCCAAGGAATAAATTCCTGCCAGGTACCCATTTTTCACCTGGGTTGAGTGCAGCACAGTGAGCATGAATTTCTTGCTAACGCCATGGGTTAAGACTCGAACCACAGACTTCTGCCTGAAAGGTGAGAGTCAGAACCACTACACCACAACGTTTCCATATTAAAGAAGGGAGGGGTAAAGACACTGACAATCTCTTCCAATATAAGTTGAGATTATGAACTTAATGATAATAATAATAATAATAAGCCACATTTGTATAGCGCCTTATGCCAATGCTTCTAGGCACTTTACAAGATTTTTAGAATACATCAAATACATACAAATTAAACAGGAACATAACTAACGTAAACATAAACATAAAACATAATCAGAGCTTCATTACATAAGTATTCAGAACATACAGGGAGGAATTGGAATTTAGATCAAAGGTCTACTGCTGTTTGAAAAGGTAAGTTTTTAGTTGAGATTTGAATGATGCAGCTGTGGGGGAATTCTGAATGTGAGAGGGGAGATTATTCCAAAGGAGGGGAGCACACACAGAGAAAGCACGATCACCATATCGAGTACGGGTGCGGGGTCCAAGTGCGAGTTGAGGTTTTGCTGAAGATCTGAGGGTCATAGATCGGCTGGGTTTATGAGAGATGAGATCGATCAGATAGCATGGTTCGTGATTATGAACTACATTATATGTAAGCAACAGAATTTTGAATTGGATGCGTTGAGGAATTTTTGATTTGATGGAAGCTTTGACAATTTTGGCATACATAAAAAATTCTCTACAATCGTAACATTTCCTTTTCCATACCATATTTAACAGATATCCTCTACGTATCTTTTTCTTCAGAAACTACCAAGTGCAATAAACAATCATGAATTAATGATTAAAGAAATTCTAATGAAAAAGCACGATTCTTTCGAAATTCTCTGATAAAGAAAAAATTTCATCACAAGCCTATATAAAAAAAAATAATAATTTGTTTCCACCCCATAACAACTGCAAATAAGACAATTACATGTAAATGTATGTCATGAGTAAACATCAGAAGACTATTCCTGGGATCGCAACATATATTAATCACAATGTCAGCGATATTGATGCAGTCGTTAATTGAATGAAAGAAAGTACCACATTGTGCAGCACTACTTTTTACAAGAAAATTAGGTTGTATTCATTTTTCTCCTGTGTACTTACAAATCAAACGCATTGATGGACGGAGGGTCTGCTATAAATTCAAACTCTGGCGGCGGCTCCTTGGGTACGACAGGCTCGACTAAGAGGGCGGGCTTTGGTTGGCTTGTCGCTAGCTGAAGCTGGAGCTGCGTAATATAAGTAAAATTGTAAAAAAAAACATGCCTTATTGAATACACTTCATGATAAATGATATCCTTCTTCTTCTTCTTCTTCTGTCGTTGTACAGTCCATTTCACAGTGTATTACGTCAAGATTGGCAGGCACAGTGCAGTAAGTGTTTGGTGCTTTGCAGTAGATAAACGGTGAGTGCGGATGTGCAAGTAAAAATAATTGTCTCCTCTATCAGAGTTGGATGGTCTGCACTTCTTGTCTGAAGAGATTTTCAGAAGTGCAACTCACAGCGTCCTTTGGTAACGAATATACAATACTGTACTTACAATTATATAATGCGCAAATCACACACTTTTCTCTATCACTAATTGAGAGAAAAGAAAAAGATAACAGATAAATTGAGTCGGTAAGCTCAGCAAAGAATCAAGATAACATAGAACTCAACATTGGAAGACTTTTTTAATTCAAACTCTGAGGGCGGCTCCTTGGGTACGACAGGCTCGGCTAAGAGGGCGGGCTTTGGTTGGCTTGTCGTTAGATGTAGCTGTAGCTATATACGTAAAATTATAAAAACATATGCTTAATTGAATAAACTTAAGAATAAATGATATACAGTACTGTACTTATGTCACAAATTTGGCTCCCTGCAATGATAAAGAGAAAAGAGAAAAAAGAGGAAAAAAACAGTTACATTGGGTAACGTGGATTAATTTGATGCCATGAAACCTCAAAATCTTCAAAAAAATCTTCCAACATTGACACAGCATAAACTAGACGATCATTAGCTCTGTAGCGATGCTTCTTGTTGGGTAATAGTTTTTACAGCTCAGAAATATTGTGTTTTCAGTGCAAAAGACCACCAAAAACTGATCCAACTCCAACCCAACACTGATCCGGATCTTACCCATCACTAATCCAACCTATATCAAAAACTGATTTTACCTTGAGAGGCATGCACTCTGCAGCTTCAACAGCTTTGTATATGACCTTATGCCATACCCCCTGATGGAACAGTTTTTACACCTCACAAACATGTTGTTTTGATTGAAAAAAGACCTATGTACACTAACCCAACTCCGACCCAACATTGATCCAACATGTATCAAACAGTAATCTTACCTTGAGCGGCATGCTCTCGGCAGGCTCAACAGCTTTGCCCTCCTGGAATTCTTGGACATTATGCCATGCATTACAACAGACCACCAAATCCTCATCTAACTCTGACCTAAGACTTATCCAACATGTATCAGACACAAATCTTACCTTGAGAGGCATGCTCCCTGCAGGCTCAACAGCTTTGCCCTCCACGAATTCTTTGACCTTATGCCGTAATCCATATTGGCTAAGAATTTTAACACCTCCAAAATATTTTACTTTTAGAGCAAAAAAAACAACAAATAATTATTTAACTCTGATCCAACACTAATCTTTTTCCGACCCAACATTGACCTCACCTTGAGAGGCATGCTACCTGCAGGCTCAACAGCTTTGCCCTCCTGGAATTCTTTGACCTTATGCCTATAGTAGGCATGATAAGGGTCCCCGGGGTTCAAGAAGTTGAACTTGGCGTTTGAAATCTCATTCTGACGGATCCTCGTCTCAAATTCCGGTCCTGGGATCAAAATAAAGAAAATTCTTCAAATTATATCAGATGACATTATAGCACAAATTCTATAGCAACAATGCTAAACTGGTGAAAATAAATTATTCACAAATAGTATATTTACACTTCATAGTTTTCAGGTCAAATATGAAGGGTAAAATGATATTCCAGAACTGAGTAGCTAAGATGTGAATCACACATCAATTACAATAATCCTATAAATTAGTCACATGAAGGGTGAAATATTACTTCAGAATGGTCTCGAACATTAGGTCCAGACATACATGGATGTAAGTCATGAAATTGCTCAGATATTACGAGTATAAGACTACAAAGTGAATAAAACTCCTCCCCAAAAAGGAATGACATTGAGAAAAATGAAGGGTGAAATATTAATACAGAATGGCCTCGTACAATGGGATCAGATGTACATGATTTATAAAAATTGCTTACATATTATGAATATATCAGGGTGTTGTTCGAAAGTTGCAATAGATCACAAGTTGCAGTTGTTCGGAAAGCGCCAATCAAAATCATTGTTTCATGCGCCTCTTGTTAAAGTACATAAAATGCGCGAATGAAAATGCATGTTACAATTTGCAGTTGATTTGTGATCAATTGCAACTTTGTAGCAACACCCCCTATGACCGAAAAGTGAATTACTCATCACAAAGAAGGAATGACATACTCTGTCACTTACCATTTCGTGCAACAAAGCTGGCGGTTTTATCCACAATATCTGATCAGTGCATTCAGGAATGACAACTAGGACTCACATATTGAGAAGATGGGCTGAAAATGAAATTCGTACATGTTTCACTTTGTAAACACGATGTATGCAAAATACTGAAACAGAATAGGCATATANTTATTTTTCTCCATCTACTGAGAGAATATAAAATGCAGGGTTTCGTTCTTCTTTAAACAAAGTTGCTTTTCATTTGTTCTTTGTGTGCATAGTGCTTATTGAACCAAAGCATTAATTGACATACATTAATTTTTTTGTCAATTAATTTTTTAGGGAGAGGGGAACAAGGGGACGAGGTCAATGCAAGGGCTTCAATCTGTGATGGTTTCTCTCTGGAGAGTCGAAATTTGAAAAGTCTCATTATGAGTTTTACTTTATTACCTACAGTATACATATCTCAATTAAAACAACTAGGTTGTTCATAAAAACCTGATAGCTTACTCAAGAATTTTGGAATAGAACAAGTAATGACATACTACATGTACTTCACTTACCATTACGTGCAACAAAGCTGGCAGTTTTATCCACAATATCTGATCAGTGCATTCAGGAATGACAACTAGGACTCACATATTGAGAAGATGGGCTGAAAATGAAATTCATACATGTTTCACTTTGTAACACGATGTATGCAAAATACTGATACAGAATAGGCATACATGTACTTATATTTTCTTACATGTGTTAATTCAGAAACCAATGCAAAATGATACTTACCCTAAAAAAGTAATAGAACTCTACAAACCCATTTGCCCACATACCCTGGGCAAGTGAAATAGCTGTGTAGGTAAGCCTTTCTCAAAGTCACCCACTTACCCAAATGTAAAAAAATCACTAGAGCTTGGGCAAGTTGTCATTTTTACATTTCCGCAAAATTAATATCAACAGATCAGAACTTGCCAAAAACACATGTAATTTCTATTTGTTTGAATTGCGTTATAGCATTTTTCTCACATAGAATTCATCATCCTTGTTGTATTTAATGGCCATAAACCACTGAGACAAGGTATATTCTATGACCTGAATTAATAAAAAGGTACATCTTCAAGTGAAAACAAGTTTTAGAGTTCAGTTTCAATTTGTTTGATTTTTTTGTTATTTGACTTTATCAACCAATTAACAAAAGGAATGGTAAAAATTGGGAAAAGAATAAGGACAAATGAAATCAATTCAAAACATCAAACAGGTAAGGATACTCCTGACTTCTGGTGGGGGATAGATGATGCCAACCATAGGCTTGGTGGCCGGCGAATCGGTCTTCTCGGCCGGTTCATCGGCCTCCGAGGTTGAGATCGCTGTTGGGAGTAACTCGGGCATGATGGGGTCGCCGAGTTCAGTTGTATGATGACATCAAGGTGCAGACTTGTAATGAGTTCAGAATCAGATCGTGATGCGGTTCAAAATTGCTCTGTTGAATGACATATTGAGAGACAAAAAAAAATAATAAGACACGTTTTACTCTAGCAAAGCATGAAAAAGAAGACAACAGTCATTTGTCTCCAGTTGTTAGACTTTCTGTGATTTAAGAGTTACAAATAGGAGTTAGGAGTATCAGTAGATCTAACTTAGGCTAATTCCTTTGGGACAGCCAATACACAAAGATGTCTAACTTACAATTAGGTTTACGTAAAAGTCTGACTTCTTGGCCACGAGTTTGTGACCAACATGATTTTTTGCCCTGTGCTTTATCACACGTTCACAAGCAAACATTTCCTCACTTTCTAAGCATGCCTTTTTTGTTGATTTAAAGACTTGGTCTGGGCTAGAAAACTCTTGCTTTAATTAAAGGCAGAAAAATCAGACGAACAGACAAAAAAAAAATTGAAGTAAATCCGACAAGAAATAAGAAAGTTATGAATATTTCAATGTGACTGAACAGTAACAATTCATAAATCAATGTACCCAGTAGGACATAACACGTGACTTTTGGTCACGTGCTTACGACGTGGATCATGCACTTCCTGTCCGTAAGCTTATTATAACTTATTGTTTTTAAAAATCTGCTTTAATCCGTCACACTTATTTTTTTCAATATTCAAAACGTTGAATCAATAAATGTGTCTGTACCCATGTACATATCGACGAGGGGTTACCTGGTTGACAAATGAGGGTTTCAAAACAATAAGAATAATAAACTACTTGCAGAGAGGTGCCTGATATACATCATAATCACGTGACTCAACGTTGCCAATTTTACTGCTTACAACTAGTGGGTTCTATAATTGAAATAGTCATAACTTTCTTATTTCTTGTCGGATATACTTCAATCCTTTTTTGATCTGTTCGTCTGATTTTTCTGCTTTTAATCAAAGCAAGAGTTTTCTATCCCAGACCAAGTCTTTAACGCTGGGATCCTTGATTCTTTTATTGGGCCTACCGGTAGTCTCTAATACATTTAAAAAAAGACATCCAATTTAGTGATCAGCAATGCGAATAGCACAGAATTGTTTGAACATTGAAACACAAATGCTGCGTCATGCATGCTGTGAACAAAAATTGAAAATTGGATTGAAACACAGCCCTTCCTTGAAAAATGTGGCATCCTCATGAAAAATAGGCCACCCCTCCAATAGACTTGCGTATGACATGATTCAGGGAGAGCTCATTTCATTATTTGTTCTCTTTGACACACAAAATGAAGACATGTGTATGAGGAACTAGAGAGGCCGAGGTGGCTTACTTCACGATTTGATGAAAATGTAGGTGCTAATGGCTGTTTGCACTTTCGTATATCATTATCTAGCCGTTCTTGACGTCCCTTCGATCGTGTGTACACCGGTGGCGGTGGCAGTGCCGCTGGATACGAAAGTGCATTAGCGCCGAAAATGATACTAGGCCTACATCACTAACAGAGACCGAATCTGATGCATTCAAAGTATTGTTTTACTTTAGAGCTATTCCCATTGTTCTTTGATTTTGGGCTACTTTATGTAGCTATGTTACACAAAAAAAAAATGTGGTCAAATTATATATCAAATTAAAGCTCTTGATGAGAGGAATACAATGGTGAAAAAATCAATGAAATTGAACATTGCATTGTTGAGTTATGGCTTGCCAAATAAGCTAATTTCTAGTACTCGTTCTGCCGTCCATTTGGCTGTTTTATGTATTTAGCCAATCGACCTTGTTC
>BQKZ01003860.1:24627-40330 GCA_036244855.1 Temnopleurus reevesii
ACTTGCAGACAGCTGAGATATGAACAGACATAGACATAGTTGAATCAAACTGAACACCAAGATTTCTACAAGACTTAGATGGAGTAATAACAATGTCATCATCAATTCTTAAGGATGGAATACTGATCTTAGCCAACTGACTTTTTGATCCTAAAAACAACAATTCAGATTTTTCTTGATTTAGTTTGAGAGAGTTAGATCTCGTCCACTCATTGATATCATGGACACACGCCTCAAGTTGTCTGATGGAATTCATCACATTAGTCTGTGTAGGTACAAATGATGTATAAACCTGGATGTCATCCGCATAACAGTGGTAATTAAGTGAGTGACGGTGCAAAATTTGTTTAATACCACTCACATAGATCGAGAAAAGTGTAGGACCCCCAACATTTGAACAGGAAAGATCGCACATTTTTTTTTTTTTGGGGGGGGGGGGTCTTGATTAAATTCTATTGCAATTTTGATCTGGGGCCTGTAACAGAAAAGAGATACGATTAATTGGAAATTAATCGTATCTCTGTAGTCAATCTGCATTGACTTATGATAAATATTCATCGTAAGTTTATTTACATCGTTTATGTTACAGACCCCTAGATTGACATCGTCATCTAAATGTTTAGGGAGATGACATCTTCGTAAAGTGCTAGGAAGAGCATAATCTTGATTCCAAGTTAGAATTCATTTTGAAAAGCAAAGATGCTCGTCTTATTCTAATGCTTTTGCTATTTCGATCCGGGGGGTGTTTCACCAAGTTACGAAAGATTTTAAGAACGAATTTGCGTACGAATGGTATCACTCCTTGTACTGAATGCTCGGGAATCTTATACATATCTCATATAAAGTCGTTCGTATCTATATAAAATCGTTCGTAACAATTTCGTAACACGGCCCAAGGCAGTGTTTCACCAAGTTACGAAAGACTTTAAGAACAACTTTACGCACGACTAGTATCGGTTCTTGTGCTGGATGATCGAGAATCGTTAACGTATTCCGTCTTTCGTAGAGTCGATTTGGTGAAACACGATCCTGGGTTAGCATCATCGTCATCTAGGTATTCAATTGATATAATCTAGATCATCTAGATATTTAATTGATCGAATTTAACTCTACGAAGATTGCATCTTAATTCGTAGAGTGCTATAAATAAGAAGCATGATCGTGATTCCAAGTTATAATCCATTTTGAAGAACATCAAAGATCCTAAACTTTTCTCTCGATTTTGGTTAATTTCTATTGCAAATTCGATTAGGGGCCTATAACATAGATGATGCAATTAAACTTACGATAAATATCAATCGTAAGTCGGTCTCTGGCAAAATTTGCACAAAAGAGATACCATTAGTTTTTATGTTACAGGCCCTGGTTGAGCAACATCATCTAGATATTCAGAGATATGGCATCTTCGTAGAGTGCTATGAGAAGCATAATTGCGATTCCAACTAAGAACCCAATGTTTTGAAGAGCAAAGATGGTCGTCTTACTGCTCTTCCCGTCGTATTTGTGTAACATCGGAAGCTGTAAGATAAACAAGAAAAAGAAAAATGTAATAGCTTTAAAAAAAATAATATATAAGATCAAAAAAGTAATAACAATAATGATAATAATACAATTAACTAAGACCAATCACTGCAACTACTTCTAAGCCATTTTGGCTGGTATGAATTTAAATTCAGGAAACCACAAACAAAGTCGAAGATTTTTTTTCTAGCTAGCCGTATATTTCAAGACAATTTTTAATCACCTCGGGTGTATTCGGAAGATCTTTATTAACTATATTAATGCACTTAATTCTTAACGAACATTTTCGATAACATTGGTAGAATTCGGAAAAATTTCGGCATCACTTTACGAAAATTTGGCACCCTTGGGGAAACGTCAGAAATTTTCGGATCGGTAGATTAATACATTTCTTCACGACAATTTTCGTTAATCTTGGGAAATGTCGGAACGTGTTTTGCTGGCTTGCTCGGCAACTTCGGATAATTTCGGCCAGCTAACCATGTCAACGAGACCGACATAGATGGACATACCGGTCACTGCTGTAATTATCCTCTTCCTAACCATTTTGGTTTGCTTGGATTTTGGGCAACGTCAGGGCTTTTAACGATCCCCGATTGATTTCGGCCTACCGGTATTTTATAACAACTTCGGGAAAACTCGAAACACTCGGATAAATTCGGCTATTTCCGGCGAGCAAGCTTACCATGTCAACGAGGCCGACATAGATGAACATTCCGGCCACCGCTGAGAAGATCCACTCCCGAACCATCTCGGTTTGCCCGAGGGGGATACCGATCCATAACCCGACAAAGCACCAGGATGCGCTCATCACGTTCCAGCCAATCGCCGTCCATNATTCCAACTAAGAACCCAATGTTTTGAAGAGCAAAGATAGTCGTCTTACTGCTTTTCCCGTCATATTTGTGTAGCATCGGAAGCTGAAAGATAAACAAGAAAAATAAAAATGTAATAGATATAAAAAGAAATAATATATAAGATAAAAAAAGTAATAACAATAATAATAATAATAATACAATTAACTATGACCAATCACTATAACTACTTCTAAGTCACTGTGGCTGTTATGAATGGCTATAGCCATATATTTTAAGACAATTTTCAATCACCTCGGGTATGTTCGGAAGATTTCGGTTACGGTAACTATATTTACGCACTTCTTAACAAACATTTTCGCTAACCTTGGTAAAGTTCGGACAATTTCGGCCAGTTAGATAAATTCATTATTTTACGACAATTTTGGCACCTTTAGGGAAACTTCGGAAAATTTCGGATAGTTAGATTAATACATTACTTTACGACAATTTTCGTTAATCTTGGGGAATGTCGGAACGAGTTTTGCTGGCTTGCTCGGCAACTTCGGATAAATTCGGATAATTTCGACCAGCTTACCATGTCGACGAGGCCGACATAAATGAACACTCTGGCCACCGCAGCGAATATCCACTCCCGAACCATTTCGGTTTGCCTAAACCTAATTTTCTGCAACCTCGGGGAAATTCGGAAAATTTCGACCAGCTAGTTTAATCCATTACTTAACGACATGTTTTTATACGCTTGGAAAACGTCAGAAAGTTTGGTATGACTAGATTATTGCATTACTCAACGATAATTTTCTTCAAACGTAGGGGAATTTCGGAAAGATTTTGGCATTATAGCTCACTGAATTACTTTATGTCGGCAACTTCGGATAAAATCGGATAATTTCGGTCAGCTTACCATGTCAACGAGGCCGACATAGATGAACATTCCGGCCACTGCTGAGAATATCCACTCCCGCACCATTTCGGTTTGCCCGAGGGGGATACCGATCCATAACCCGACAAAGCACCAGGATGCGCTCATCACGTTCCAGCCAATCGCCGTCCATAGTCGCATCCCCTGGTTCATTAGTACTGCCAGGTCACCTGTGGGAGAGAATCATGTATTTGTTGTTACTTCCTTCGTCACTCTCAAGAACACAAATAGCGGCTAGCAAATGCCTAGGTTTAGAATCGGGGAGCCAGTGGACCAGATTCGATAGTTTCAATGGGTAAAGTGAAGGGTTTTTTCTGTTGGGGTGAACTCATCATTATCATCAATATCATCATGCCAAATGCCACCATCACTATCATCATCATCATCATCATCACCACCATCATAATCAGCACTATCATCATCAACATCATCATTATCCTCATCCCCACCCCATCATATCTTTTTTTTGCCATTACCACCATCGTGATCATTATCACCATCATCATCACCCTTATCATCCTCCTCCTCGTCAAAAATACTTATCATCATCATCATCAACAACAACAATGCCACGATCACCATCATCATAATTATCATCATCATCATCACCACCTTTTTACCGAGCTATACTCGTAAACAGACCAGCCCCAATGCTTACTCATCATTATCACTAACGTCACTATCATCGTCACTACCAACATCGTCACCATTTTCAGCACCACCACCATCATCACCAATATCATCATCATCAATATCATCATCGATATCATCAATATCATCATCATCATCATCATCATCACCATCATCATCATCATCATCATCATCATCATCATCATCCCCATCATCTCACCAAGTTCGTGCGGTAGTTCGTGGCACATGACAGCTATACTCGTAGATAGACCAGCACCAATGCTCACTGTGAACGCAGCTCCTATCGCCAGACCATCTCCAAAGTTATGTATGGCGTCACCAAGTATGATCATAAATGCGACTGGACTGCACCCTACAATAAGAAATAAAACATATATCATAAATATTACTAATAGCTATCTGAGGCAAAAAAGAAAACGACAACGAGAAAATGAAAACAGATTAAACAATGATTTAGATTTAGGACTCGGTTAAAAAAACATTAAAACAATTTTAAGTGACTGTAAAAGGACCAATCAATTATGGTGAAAGTAAGGCATATAGACTTATATTCAAATCTATGCAAGTTGATGATAATAAGCAATATGTACTTATAACCCGTTTATCATAACACAAGATGTCTGCAATCGCGTTGGAAATAAAGAAAAAATTGGAAGTATGAAATTGATTTATTAAACTTCATTGACATAAAAAATCAATATTCTGTTCACATAAAGGAAAATACATTAATGTCTTTTTGTCAATACGGGTTTTAGCACCATGTTTAACTATCTTTGCATATAATGTTCATTAAGAGAACAAATTATAATGAGATAATAATGATTTGTACAAAAACTTGCCGTTGTATTTAAAGGGTTTTTTTTATTACGAAGCAAGATGGCTGACACCTACCTTTCATGAAGCAATTTTCTTCTTCTTCGTCCACAATATCCACTTCGCTTGCGAGCTTAGCCTCGTGCTCGGCCTAAACAGAAAAAAAAGATAAGAAAGGAGAAATTTGAGTGAACTCCTGTCCTGTACACTTTTTTGTAGTTATCTCTGTAATATCTGAAAAGCAGCTTGTATCTGTTTTCGATTGTGAATGAATTGAAAATACATTTTTCACCTATCATTTTCACCCATTAATTTTAAGAGAATGGAAAGGGAATGTTCATACTCAGCTCGGAAATAACGTTAGTTGGGAGTCGGTATACTCCTCTCTACCCCCCCCCCCCCCCCCTTAAGGCCCGGGCACACCAAACTCGGCACGGCATAACGGCACGATTTTACGCAGTATCTTGGTTCTCATTGGCCAGCGTGCTCCTCCGCACAGGAAATTAAACAATTGACCAATCACAGGGGAGACATCACGTAAATGCTGCGCCGTGATGCCGTGCCGTGTTCGGTGTGCCCGGGCCCTTACTCACACAAAGAATTGTACCCATAGGGATGCAATCGATGTAAGGGTTCAAAGTTGTACTGCCTGCTGGGGTGCAAAGATTAACCCAATGGTCTAAGATTACACCCCAAGGGTTGTAATCTTGGACCTTCGGGGTACAACTTTGAACCCTATATGGTACAGCCAGAGTGACATCGGATTGTATTCCTATATGGGCATGCGTTAGCGTCAGCTAATCGATATTCTTCGTTATTTCTGCGTTCGAGGAGCTTCATGAATATTGGGTATCAAATTGCGTCTTATGTGACGTCTTTTGTTTAATTAATTGATCTATTCTAGCATTAAATCGAGGGATCACTTTTGTGAGGGATGGCGCTTTTTATAATCGATTGTTATATAAACATAACAATATATTTATTCGTTAAAAGCAACAACTTGACCAAAAATATGCCGACTACGAATGAGTTCACATAACCTTCAATAAGAAAACTAAACAGTAGTGTTTTCAAATTTTGCATGCGACACGTAGGTTTCACAGCAAAGCATTAACGAACGAATGAATGGCAGAATCAATAAATAAATAACGATGATGATGATAATCATGATGACAATGTTACTAATAATATTAGTAATCGTATTGGGTAGATATATTTTGAGGCTGTCCATCATGATACAGGTACCACGGAACGTCTTGAAAAGTGGATAGGATGTGAATATAGGAGCTGTGTCTTGCAATTTTACATACGGCTGCACGCACTTATCGTAAAAGAAAAGAAAGATTAAGCAGGAGTTTATGAAATGACTGGCATCGATAGCAAGGTTTAAGTTACGGTAACCCTGGTCTAAATCTGTGGTTTAAGTATGGGTAGCCAAAAGTGCCAAATCTTTATTTACAATGTACAATTCTTATGTTAACTGCTCTCTTTTCCCATGATCTAATAATGTAGAAAACTATTGAAGTGTTTATTCCGAGACAGTTTTAAATACTATGAGTGCCAAATGTGCTGGTAAATTAAACATCGACTGTTATAGATTCAAGCCTCTTTTGGCTTCCCATACTTAAAACCACATATTTAAACTCTAGTTTCAGTTAAACCTGTCATCAGAATACGGGCCTATGAGTCTACGGTTTAATCAATAGCCGCTTAAAGGACGACAAAGATCAAAGCCACCGATAGATCTCAATTTGCTGATACGCCGGGCAAAGTTCCTCTTCAAGTGGGTTATGTCACTTTATCTATATATCTATTAAAACGTCTACATGGTCTACTTGATTATGATAGGGATCTATATTTGTTTATATATTTATCTATGTTTATTGCAGAAATGTGTCCCAATGTATTTGTTCTTAATTTCTCGCTAGATTTGTTATGTGTGTACATGGACAGTATATATATATGTTAATATATCTCTGTCTTCTAGTTATCTATATATATACCTGCATATCAATCTATATGTCTATCTTAACTTTCGTTTCAAGCCTAAGTCATATCGATGCCCTGAAGCAACACGACTAAACACGACTCTTTGTTAAACATGATTCTTTTGTTCACATTTAACTGCCTGTGAACAAAGAGTCGTGTTCAGTCGGGGCTGCTATGTGACTGGGGCCTAACTTATAGCATTGTATTTTTATTTTTAAGTGCAAGATCTATGCGTGATTGTCTCCTTGCTTTCTTTAACTTATCTATCTATCGATCTATTTATCTATATCTACCTGTTTCTCTCTCTATATATCTCCATATCTCTTTCTCTCTATCTATCTATCTATCTATCTATCTATCTATCTATCTATCTATATATCTATCTCTCTATATTTCCCTCTAAATATTTATTTATCGATCTATCTGTCTGTCTATCTATAATTCTTTCTTTCTATCTGTCTAATTATATTCATGCTGGGCAAATTGAAACAGTTAATACTGCGGTTATAGTCTGCCGGTATAAACTAAAATACGCGTTAAAAAAAGCCTTTACGCCTACGCAAGTTGAGGCGGACAAAGTCTGACGAATTGAATAATACAGAAGCATACAAACGTGCAGCGCAGAGGCGAGTTGATCAACACCCCCCCCCCCCCCCCCCCCCCCCCCCCCCCCCCCCCCGTTGAAAAACTCGCCTCTGCGCTGCACGTATTGTATAAGCTTCCGCATTTGTTTTAATTCACCAGCCCTTGGCCGCCTCCTTTCGCTTAGATGTGAAATGGCTTAAAACTAAAAAAAAAAATGCATATAACATTTTAATGGACATAAATCGCACACAATGATCAATATTACTTGCAAGAGCATTCAGCATTTTGAATCAAACGGGGCAAACCATGCCAGAAAAGTAAAAGACACTTACCCCCTTTTTCTCTGAATTCTTCTCGCATGAATTTCCGTTTGAATTATCTATGCCCGGTTTTTCCATAGAGTTATAATACGGTTCATCTTTTTCATTTTTATTGAGATGTGTTTCTTCGTTATGTTGGTACGCATCGTTCTGGTACGCCTAGCAATAAAATAAAAAATAGAACTTTTTAAAGTAATTTATTCATCTATATTAATTTTCAGGCTATTAGACCGAATTTTAATTCATTTGCAAACGAAATATGAACATCTACTAAAAATATACAGAATGTACATTGAGAGAGTAAAAGTTGACTAAGAAATGGACATCTTTCTATTCATTTATGTTTAGGTTTTAAGTAACAATGAAGTATTTATTTTTCATTACTTTTACTGGACTATGAAGAACAGAACTGCTTTGCAATATAGCTTTGAATAGAGCTTCCAGTCATTTATTATTTATTCATCTACATGACTGTATTATGATTACTTTTTTCTCAATTGATTTGTAAATTAAATTTTTGTTTGTATTTTCACATGTTATTTTATATGGAAAATAAAAATAAAAAACAACTCTTTTGAGATTGTAATATGTTCAAAGTATTTCTAATATTCACATTATCTTTGTTGATCTGACGATAGATCGAATTACGATTTAAAAAAAAAGTAGAAAACATGAAACCTGAGAAAGACACAAAATGTCTGTTTCTATAAACCGTAATGTAAACTATATATATACTTTAAGAAACTTTAAGAAATTTACATTTTCTTATTTGTTTTCAGGCATTGTGTAGTTACCAATTTATTCAGTAGTATAATCTCCTCTGCAGGGTAAAGTTGGATTGCTGTTTTTGTGAATGATTGATGATTTTTGTAAAGTTACATTCTTTTCACGGTATTATGGGCTTTCTTGAGTGATAACTTACTTATTATATGTCTGCATTGTAATGTTAAAATTCTTTCCCCTGCTGCTGCTTTGAACATTGTCTGTAATGTTATATCTTGAAATTAATTTACACCGTTAAATTGAAATATAAAGCCGATTACAAAACGGATGAGCAACGATCCTTACCAATTTAAAAAAAAAACCCCTCTACTTATGAATGATTTTCTTGAAAATTCCATGTAGATTTTCGAAAACCATCTAAAACATGCGAGAAATTATTTTCACAAGTTTGGCATTGTATATTTTCTAGCGATACTGTTTAATTGAAAGCCGCTTTAATACGGGTATTATCATAGCAACATTTTTCGTTTCTTTGAAGATTCTTGATGATTTGATTTTCTGAGATTTATTGTGTTTTGTGATTAGTTATTTAAATTTTTTATATAATGGCGATACTATTTCTAAATGGAAAGAACAATCGTTTTCGCACATTGCCGAAAATTTATGTTAAAAAACAGGCCTTTGGCGTCATGAATGTTACAACCAGCTCCTGAAATTTGCGAATTGAGACGTAAAGTTTATGACCTGGGCCCCGTAACATAAAGGTTTGCGATTAATCGCTATTTGATTTTGCGATCGACTGCAATTTTTAGTACATGATTGGCCATAGACTTGCGATTGATATCAATCGCTATCAGATTAGCAATTAATCGCAAACCTTTATGGTACGGGGCCCTGGTACACAAAGTTTCTGAAGCGGGACGAAATATTCGTGACCAGGGCCCTATTCCATAAAAAAGTTGCTTTTAAACGCAACTCCGAAAGTTAAACACAAGTCTTAAATAAGCGTTCCTGATTGGTTGAAATTAAGGTCGCGTTTAATTTTCTAACTCCAGATTAAACGCAACTTTCATGCACTAGGGCCCAGGGCATAAAGTGTGCAACCTGAGACGCGAAGTTTTTGCCCAAATATGCCGAAGACGCGAATGTGTGTCACAATACATATACTTTGCGTGCATTGTCACGAACTTTACTTCTCAAATCGCAAATATCATGACCTACACTGTGGGCCCGGTATCATAAAGATTTCAAACAATCGTACAATTAACTCTGTGTGAATAATGTACTAAATATTTGCAATTGATCCCAGTCACTGTAATGTTACAGGCCCCTATCGCAAAAATTCGCGACGCAACCATGGCAACGTGGCTTGTTGTTTAGGTCAAGAATAAATTGTAGTTAAAAGAAGAGTGTATCCAAAAATAATACATTTCTAACAAAAGCAGAAAAAAATGGTGAGCAAAACAAAAAAAGTTTGAAGAAAGTCGGACAAGTGATAAAAAAGTTATGGATTTTAAAAATTTGGAAAAATTGGCATATCAGTAAAAATTTCCAAGGATGTTGCCAATTTAATGGGTGCAGAACTAACTAAAAATCTTTTAATATACATGGTGCAAAAATCATCATTTTTACAGAAAGACGCAAAGTTTGTATGAATTAAAACATGCAAATAGTAAATCTACATACATGTATCTATCATGGAAATAATATATGGCTAAAGTTTGAAGAAATCATATTTATGGGGGGGGGGGAACATTTTATGACATTTATATGAATGTTATAAATGGTCAGTTGTGCACCTATAACGTCATCAGTTGCTATTTTGTCTAAATATATAAACATTCATAACTTTCTTTTTTAGTAGTCCAAATGTTTCTCAAACTTTTTTTGTTCCGTTAATCAAAATTTTCTGCTCCTTATGAACAAAACTTTTTTTGGGATAGACTCTCATTTTAAAGAAAAAAAAAGAATGCTTACGAGTTCAGCTTTCGATTCTGAGGGCTTGACCCCATTTCTGGTGATCGAGCCCCTGCCCGACATAGCACGTTTCCTCTGTCCATTAGCTGACATCTCCAGGTCCGCAGGGGAGACGCTGTGACTGTGCGAATGGCCGAACCACTAAAAAGAGAATTATTTTAGAAAGAGTTATAGTTGATATATTTATCAGAACGGCCATCATCATACTACCAAAAAGGTTGTTACTTTCATCATCATTAGCATTATCATCACAGCAACCACTATGACTATCATCATCAAAGTCATCATCACAAAAACGATATTAATTACCATCATCATCATCATCATCACGATTATCCCCATCAATATCTTGACTACCACCCACCACCACCAATATCCTCTTCGTCATCAGCATCATAAAAAGATGAAAGAGGTTCATCGTGGTGAAGAATAATTGAAGAGAATTGATCAGTTGTCTCACGATGTGCAAACGTAGAACGTTAGTATAGTGACGTTTCGGCTGCTATATACTGCTAGCCTTCATCAGACTATATGAAGATAGACTACGCTGCGCGCGCCTTATGTTGCCCCGTCATCATAATCTCCATCATCATCACCATCATTATCACCACCACCACTATCACCATTGTCACTATCATCATCATCATCATCATTATCATCACCACCACCAACACTATCATCATCACTATCATCATCATCCTCATCATCACCATTATATCATCACCACCACCCCATCATCATCACCATCATCATTACCATCATCATCACCATTATCATCATCATCATCACCACCACCACCAACACTATCATCATCACTATCATCATCATCCTCATCATCACCATCATCATCCTCATCATCATTACCATCATCATCACCATCACTATCATCACCATCATCATCACCATTATCATCATCATCATCACCACCACCGCCACCATCATCATCTCCATCATCGTCCCTATCACCACCAACATCATCATCACCACCACCATCATCATCATCATCATCACCATCATCATCATCATCACCACCACCACCAACACTATCATCATCACTATCATCATCATCCTCATCATCACCATCATCATCATCATCATCATCATCACCATCATCATCACCATCATCATTACCATCATCATCATTATCATCATCATCATCATCATCATCTGTTCATCATTATCACTATCATCATCATCCTCATCATCATCATCACCAACACCCCATCATCATCACCATCATCATTACCATCATCATCACCATTATCATCATCATCACCACCACCACCACCAACACTATCATCATCACCATCCTCATTACCATCATCATCATCATCATTATCATCATCATCATCATCATCATCATCATCATCATCTGTTCATCATTATTATCATCATCATTATCTTCACCATCACCACCACATTATCATCACCATAATGATCACCACCACCACCATCATCATCATCATCATCACCACCACCACCACCACCACCATCATCGCTATCATCACAAGACTTACCTTAAGATTACTCGTAATAGACTCGAAGACGAAGAAGGCGTAGATAGTCATTTCAACCAGGAGAAGTTTCCACATATAGGCCATCTCTGGGTCACTCGGTTTGTGAGCTTCATGATCCCCAGTCCCATGTACATGAAGTCCCACAGCCTGATAAATAAAAAAAGAGAGAGAAATAAGGCATGTAGGCATCTTGATGGAGGAGGGGTGGAGTGCGTTTTTTGCCTGTTGGGGTAAGAGACCCGAACGCCCTTCTCCACTCCTCCACTGTATCCAACATGTTGCTATCTCAAGTAGATCGTAAAATACCCGACACTCTAATCACTGTACTGTAAGACCATTGTTTTACCATCTTAAAACGAAACAATGGTAAAAATCCCATCTTAGGGCAACCACACCATTAGCTTCATTACCTGAGAAATTAGATTCAAAATAGCATCACCACCCACGACAAAATTGAAATAGTGACCATTTCTTCGGGCAGCCACACCATTACCTATCTGAGGAATAAGATGTAAAACATCATCACCACTCTTAACAAATTTCAAATGGTGACCCTTTCATCAGACAACCATACCATTAACCTACCTGAGGAATTAGATGCAAAACAGCATCACCAGTCACAACAATTTTGGAAGGGTTACACTTTCTTCGGGATACCCTGTCATTACCTTACCTGGGGCAATTAGATCCAAGACAGCATTAGCAGTCATAAAATTATAATGATAAAACCACTTCGTTGTACACCAATACCATTAGCCTACCTCGGTAATAGATGTAAGAAAGTATCACCATCATAAGAATGTGAGTGGTCGGACACCAATACCATTTCCATACCTGTTGTATTAAATGTATTAACTTATCACTAGTCATTATAGAATGAGAATGGTTACCCTTTCTTCGGACAATCACACCATACCATACCTGAGGAATAAGATGTAAAACAGCATCACCAGTCAGAGTAGCCACAGCGAGTGCGATCATCAGCTGGATGGTTTTATCGTTGACTCCCTCGGACATACACGGGACAAACAGGCCATCGAAGATAACATCACTAGTCATCAAAATGGGAGTGGTAAAACTCTTTCTTGAGACAATAATACCATTAACCTACCCGTGGTATTATATGAACGCAGTATCACCAGTCATAAAATTAGACTGGTAAACCGCATCTTTAGACAATCACACCATACCATATCTGAGGATTTACATGCAAAATAGCATCACCAGTCTTAAAATGAGGATGGTAAAAACCATATCTTTAGATAATCATACCATTAACCTACCTGAGGGAATTAGATCCAAGATCCAAGATTTCCAGTTATGAAATTAGAATTGTAAAACCACTTCTTTAGACAATAATATCGTTAACCTACCTCGGTAAAAGTTGTAAGTATCACCAGTCATGATGGAATTAGAATGGTAACCCTTTCTTCGGACAATCATACCATTATCTTACCTAAGATCTAAGATAGCATCACCACTCACAACAAAATTGGAATGGTGAACCTTTCTTCGGACAATCACATCATAAGCTTACCTGAGGAATAAGATGTAAAACAGCATCACCAGTCAGCGTAGCCACAGCAAGTGCGATCATCAGCTGGATAGTTTTATCGTAGACTCCTTCGGACATGCAAGGGACAAACAGGCCGCCGATGACGGCTAGCAAACTGATGACGAACACTGACAGGGTTCCGAATCCCCAAACTGAAAAAAAATAATAATAATAAAAAAATAATAATTTCATAATTTAACATTTCCAATGTGATTAGTCTACAATTAATCTAATTCAAGTGTTTAATGTTCACTGCAACTGCTAGTGTTGGGTTTTTTTTTCAAACGTTTTGCGTAAAATACCGGAGATTGCACAGCAAATCCAACGGATTTTTGCACTTTATGAAAAATAACATCATTAAACAACCATCGTCAAAAGTAAATGTCATAATTGTCAATTAAAAAACTTGGATAACAAGATAAATCTCGATTCCATTCCGAATTTGAGCTTTCGTCATATAGTGGAGGGAACAACTAAGAGAGAGAGAGAGAGAGAGAGAGAGAGAGAGAGAGAGAGAGAGGGTAGTATTTTGAACATATTAATTTTTATGTATTTTTGTTCATATATCTGCAATCCGGCCATTATGCCGCGAAAGATATTGTAATTTCAAACCATTTCAAATAAATGAATAATAAATAACTGAATTGGAGACCATTTACCGCATGCAACTCATATACTTTCTTATTTAATTCGAAAATATCATGTGACTTCTTTTTTCATTTTTTCCTATAACATATAGGATTGTAATACTAGGAGGGGTATAAATGGAGAATCGACGTATATGTGTTACATTTCAATATACATCGATCGAGTCAAAGGGTTTCTGTGTGTGAGCGATCAGTCACATATGTTTACTGTCAAATCGAATTGTTTATCGCAGTAATCAAAGCATATAATTATCTAATGTTATTTGCCAAAGCATTTATAGCTCTACGAATCTACATCAATTATCGCTTCTACAAATAAATAAGAAAATTTGCAACTTTATTTAGGAGGCATAAAAAGGGTTTACGTAATAAATGACAGCTAAGTTAAATAAATACCCTGAACCGTCATTTATAATGAATTACGTAAGTTAGAAAATGCTTACATAACGCTTTTATTTGAATAAGTGTTCTACAAGACGAATTTTAGGAAAAAATGAGAGAATTTGGCAACAGGTCATTGACTTATCGGTAAATTTAGGAATTAAGGTGTGCTGCCATGATTTTAGTCTATGATCCCTGGTGCCTTGGGTACCCCAATACAATATACTACAATTTGATTTAATCCATAAACATCTTTGTAACTTTTAAACAATTATTGCAAAAACGATGAAGGGTCATTATTTGGCTAAAATGTTGGCTATAATGTTGCACTACATATCATCCGTGAGTCACGAAGGACTGGGGTCAAATGTTACCGTTACTTGAAGGCTAAACAATACCCCGACATAGCAACATTTTAAATGACATTTTATTGAGATGCATTAAATTTTAATGATGGTTTTACTTTAGTTTAGTTTAGTTTAGTTTATTTATTTTCTTCTGCATACAACATAATTTCTTAGTACAGTAAAAATAACATGATTCAAGAGTATCATTTTGACAAAAGGTCACAAAAAATGAACATAAATATAAAATAAAATACTTTAAACTGTGATGACAATTTGTCAACAATACACTATATAACATGTACAATCATAATGATGGTTTTGTTGAATGTTGCCCTTTTGCGACCTTCACTTCGTGAAAACACGGATGGTATGGTCAAGGGAGTGTACAGACACACGCATACACACAGACACACACACATACACACACACACATACGCACACACGCACGCACACACACACACACACACACACACACACACACACCGAACCATGCAAGGTTTGTAATAGTATCATGCATTCACACACACCCTCGACAGTCCACACCCACACAAATGACAAAGCGGTTGGTGACATTACTCCAGCTTAAAGCCATTGTTTAACATCGTTTTCATTCATAAAATTCTCAACAGCCAGATGATAGAGGTTATCTGAAAGATTGATGGTGCATATAAACTAAACTGGGAAAATATTAGGCTTTAAAATCAACGTTTCGTGCTTTAAACAAACGAAAATGTAAAACGTCGCCTCCATAGGTTTTGTACTGGAATTAATGCGTGGGTCATATGCTTTAATTCAATGTTCATAGATATCTTGATAGTGCATGTATGACTTTCTTTATTTTTGCATCCGCTGTTGATTTTTCATCTATCTGAATATATTTAGATAGGACAGACAGCTTGGTTTGAGAATTTTTTATATTGTGCAACCGCAATGTTAAACA
>BQKZ01003860.1:46219-56894 GCA_036244855.1 Temnopleurus reevesii
CTGTGAAAATTTGAGCAAAATCGGACAACCCGTTCAAAAGTTATGACTTTTCAAAGTCACAGGGATATGACGATCCCTACCGCTCATGGGGATCCGTGCGATCGGCAAATTCAATGGAATCAGTGACGTCATGACGGACAACTCCTCATTCACTCTGTATCTAAATGTTGACCTTTTCTCCGTTTTTTCGGAAAATTCAACAAAATGACAATTTTCGGTCGGGGTATCGCATTTCTGTATTGATTCTGCATGTATTTTGTGAAGAATGCCGTTGCAACCTTACTGTAAATGTTATATTAATCCATTTTTAAAAATTATATGTACAAAGTGAATGAGGAGTTGTCCGACATGACGTCACACATCCATCGAATTTGCCGATCGCACGGATTCCCATCAGCGATAAGGATCGTCATATCTCAGTGACTTTGAAAATTCTCTCGTGATCAGTTAAAAAAATCCAACCAAGCTTTTTGAAATAGCTAATCATATTTAGCTGGTTAAAAAGTCTACATTGGATGCCAAATTAATAAAAGATGCAATGCACTGTCAAGATGTCTATGAAAATTAAATTGAACGTCGTGTTTTAGGCATAATTCATTGTGCCTACACTCTAAAAACAACCTAATCGTTTTTTTTTTATTAGATCGTCTTATGATATTATTATGAATAGAAACTAATCATTCTGAAATGGATTTATAATCATATGTGACTTGTATTAATTTAATTGAATCTAATCATTTTGATTAGATTTCCTATTCGTAATCATAATAAGATTTACACATTAAAAAAAATGATTAGATTTTCTAATCATTTTGATTAGATTTCCAGGTGTCCCCGTGTGTATTGTTTTCCTAATCAAATTTGACTAGATTCTAATCAAATTTGCTTGTTTGAAGCACTACACATTTATATCAAAACCTAATATTTTCGAAATCTATTTTATAAACCATTTAGACAAGTTGAGAATTTTTCAACGATAACAATGTTATACAATCCCTCAATTGGCGCTTGTAAATTCACTTTAAAGTTGAGTGGTGGGGGGAGGGGGCTATATTAAAAAGAAATAAGCCCCAAATACCATTGTGTCTATGAGTAAGGTCTATGTATTTTCTGAATTCCTAAATTAATAGATGAGAAAAATGAGGTTTATTTCATCACTCCCAATTTGCACCATAAGCCAACCATAAGTTGTAGATATTCTGTAAGTATTCAACAGTTTACAATTATAGTACGTCGTATCATATCCCGTTAAGATGCATCATTTTTTTGGGTTGGTATTGCTATGTACCGTTAAACTCTCTCACTCCCAAAGTTTTATTTTGAAGTCCTAAATGCTAAAAAGAAATCGATTTTTTATTCATTTATTCATTTATCTATTCATTAGAATATATTCTGTACAAAAGATCAGCACTCCGCTGTTTTACATCAATGTCCTGATAGTACAATAAAAATGACACGGATAGCATGATTAATATTAACAAGTAAAAGAAAAAATGAATATAGAATATACAAAGAAGACTTTAATATAATTAACAATCATATGTACTGTAGAAAAGTTCAACCTTGAAGTCCAGCTTGGATTAGTTAGCGTGATAAAAACATTGAATAATTGGATTCAAATATTGAAATTCTCATACAAGTTGAAATAATTATTCTGTAAAGAGTATTTCCAAAGATTTATTCTTTTAAAACTTGTTGAAATTACAATTATGTGGACAACATAAATAAATTTCATTGTAATAAGTCTGTTAGACTTGATTAATTACAAATCTTTCGTTGTACTCCATTTTCAAATCTTTGTAATTGAAGGAGTTGTATATGTCGTCCACAAAATATTAACTTTAAAAAGTTTTAAAAGGTAAAAATTTGAATTTTCTTTTAAAAAACATCCTCAAAATTGGTTTTTATAAACAAACCGGTCCTGATGTCAATAGAATTACAAAGGAGCATTGAATTGGCTTTCGACTTTATTCTACAGAAATAGATTATATCGCGCAAATTTTGAACATTTTTGTATTGTCATTGGAGGGCAGAATAATTTCAGATGAAGACCGATTTACACGAACTAGTTTCCGAAACCACTCTATGGCCGTGCTGATAAGAACGATCTTAAAGTGATCTTCAAAACCGGTTTCGTAAACTGGTTGAATCAACTGATATCACCTTTAGTTTAGAACATTAATAATGAGAACGGGTGAAAGTTGCACTGCCTACCGCTCATTGTATGCAAATGTGATTCAATTTGATTAATTTAATTGGCTAGTCTTAATTTACATGCGTGATTTGATTGGTGAATGCAAACGTCTGCACACACCTTTGTTTAAACAATGCACGGTCATCGCATGGCTCGGCATGTCACTCAAAAGTGTCTGGTTGTCTAGACTTGTACGGTGACGTCATCGTATACCCCAGCCAATCAGAATGCCGTATTCTAACTTAACGACGAGATTTGGGGACAGTGCCAAAAATTTGTCAGATTGGTCTTAGGTAACTTCAGAAGCGTATCCCCCAGATCATGAAATAAGGGGAAGTTGTGAAATGTATTTCGTTTCCTTCATCGTCTGATCCCTATTTATGCAAATCCAAACGGGATTTGTCATTTAAACCTCATGACAAATTAGGTTTTTTTTAATGTTTGTAGAGATACCACTAGTAGGAAACAATATTGCTTTAACTTTCTTTCTTCACAAAATTAAAATAAGATGATGCAAATACTGAATCTGAAAAGTCGACAGTTCATGGAAATTGAATTCTGACAAAAGTTTGTACCGAAAACGATATAAAGCGATTCTTTATTAAAATGACATGATGAACACTTTAGGCATTCAACAAACGTTTTTATGTTTGAGTAGAAAAAAAAATCCCTCATTTTCCGTGGTAAAAAATACAATTTTTCCTATTAATCTTTCCAAAGTTGCGAAAATAAGTTAATTATCGCCGCAGTTTTCTGATTTTCTTGAAAAGAAACTACAGACCTTATTTTTAATGATACATTCTGAAACAATTAGAATCAATATGAAAAAAAATCCAATGACTGTATGCTTTTTAGCTTCATATTTTGGTTATTCAAAAGACACACTTCTTAACTTTTAAATATTAAACATGTTTTCATATCATCCACATGATTTTTTTTATCTCATTTCAAATCAAAATGACTTTTTTAATTTTTACAATTGTTTCTTCATTCAATGCATTATTTCTTTGTTGTTGTATAATACTGTTAGAAATGAAACAGAATTAATTTAGAATTGAGTAGAACTGAATGTTCCTTTGAAATTAATTTGGTTGAAAAAAAATCAGCGGTTGATATTTCAGTTTCTCTTTATTATTTCATTTTCTGGCTCATTTCAAGTTTGAATGTTTTTTTGATTTGGTGTAGAAATTGTAAATTTGGAAATGAAAAGCCTAACAGGATAATTAAGCTAATGAATAAGAATAGTTGCGTTTCTTTCAATCGTTGATAGTTTTCATTAATAAGATAATTTATTAATGAAAACTATCAACGATTGATAACAATCTTTCATTATTTATTAATCTTTTATTCTATACAATAATAAAAAAAAACATTTTCAATGAAGATGCTCACACATTTCGATATGAAATGTATTCATTTGATTTTTGTTCAGAGAAAAGAGAGATCTCTATAACTTATATTCGCGAAGTATAGTCATATTCATTTCTTTAATCGCTTTCATCGGGAATTTAAAACAATTTAAATGAACAAGAACAAGAAAAGTAGAAAAAAAAAGAGAAGAAGGATTTACAAAATATTAGAATTTATTAAAAAAAAAAATTCGTACAATCACCGACGCGATTTTCACATTTCTATTCATTTTTTAAATTCGCTTTCAACATGGATTTGAAGTTAATCAGGTTGAACAAAAAAATCATATGGATACGAAACAAACTTTTAGAAGTATATATTACATTATGATAAACTTGATTATAGTTGTTCACATTATTTCAAAGGAAATTACGGCACTAACCTTGGAACAATTTTCGACCCGATTTCAGATTTCTATACCTTATTTTTTTATTCGCTTTTATCATGGATTTTGGAATTGATGAAATTAAAAAAATAATTAAAATGCAAAACAGGAACTATCAACGACATATTACAATCGTATTTAAAATTGCGACACTAACTTAACGCAATTCTAATATTTCCATTAATTTCCTTGTTCGTTTTCATCATGGATTTTTAACTGTTGAAATTTAACAAAAATCTGAATAAAAAAGGATAAGAAAGAAATTGTTAAAATTATATATACCATGAGATAATAAGAAATTAATTTTCAACATTTTATGAAAGAAAATTACGGCACTAACCTTGGTACAATCTTCAACGCGATTCTCACATTTCTATTAATTTCCTTATCCGGTTTCATCCGAGGATTTTAAAATAGTCAAATTGAACAAAAATAGAAATAACAGGAAACAAATGATAGAATTATATAAATCAAGATAGAATAAATTATGGATGTTGAGATTATTTTAAAGGAAATTACGGCACTGTTCTTGAAAAAAATCTTCAATGCGATTCTCACAATTCTATTTCATTCATTTTTTCTTTCAATTCTATTCATTTTTTTATTTTCTTTCATCGTGGTTAAGTAGTCAAATTGAACAAAAAGTGAAATGGACAAGAGAGAAATTTTAGAATTTTAGAATTATAGATTTTAACAAAGAAAAAAATACTAACCTTGGAACAATCTTCAACGCGATGATCACAATGCATTCTTTCGAAGATGATCCCCACTAAACTTTCGATTCCATCAAAAGTTAAAGTCTGGTTTGAATCTTCATGGAAAGTATACTCTTCCTTCATTTTATCCAATTCAACATCCAATAAATAATTACCAATGTCTGAATAATCGTCGTGAAGTGACCCATGGTCGTGATCGTGAGTTTCCCTCGATTCCCTGGCCGAGTCCGCGCTCGCGATCGACGCATGGATGATGAGGAAAAGCGCGAAGGCCACACGAAGAGTTTGCAACGCCGCCATCTTGGGTGGGGACCTTTTCAATTACTCTTTAACTTTTCCGGTGGATAACTTTCGCTGTTGTCCAGCCAAACTTTCTCGTGGCGTACTGTGTGCACAAATTTGCCCGAGAGCATACGTGCCGTGTGCAGGGGGAATTCGCGGTAGAGTGGCGTGCCGTGTGCAACTGCGCTGGGTATATATACTTACTGAAACTGAAGGTCTGTCTAATTTCCATGGTGATTATCAAATCTGCAAACAGAGGCGTAGTTAGCAGGGAGCATTGATTAAGGTGGTTTCATGCCCCTCTTTTTTGTGGCTACTAGAATTTATTCTCGTGTTGGAAAAAATAAATGTCCAATTTCCACAACGATTCAAGCAGAACACATATGTAAACATATGGGGGACTTTTTTCTATGTTTGTTTTGATTGATTTTAGGTCTTTATATCAAGAACATTACCATTATATGGGCAAAGAGAATAATTTACACGTCGTGCATTTTTTTCGATTGATATGAAACGAAAGTTTGATTTCACATAGAAAATGAGAATTAACGATAATTGAATAAAGAGGACAATTTTAGACAATGTGAGTAAAAGAGGCAATAGCAATTATCTGAAAAACACCTGCTTTGTCATAATGAAATTTTCTATGCTCTCTCATTCTTAGGAAGAACTCAAGTACTTCATATATTTCAAACGTTGAAGATTTACATGCACACACCCAGGAGTTTGATACCCATACCCTTCTTGCTTAGCTGAAAAGCAAAAAAAAAGGAAAAAAAAATGCGCCCCTCTTTGACACCCTTTCAACATCAAATTTTAGACCCCCATAGCCCCAACCCCTCCTCTGGAAAATTCCTAAACATGCCATATGACGTGCCTAGACCGCAATAAACGGCGAGTGTAATTATATTATGCAAACAAGCCTTCAGATTGTTCTTTTCCCTTCGTCTTAAGTCACACCCACCGGGCCGAAGAACTTTGGACCTTCATTTTCGAGCCCTGTAGTACAGTTTCGTAACAACAGCGGCGTGGTACGGGCAGGGGCTTTCGCGATTAACAAGACGGTGAAAGGTGAACGACTGCAGTCGACTCGGTGCGCAGCCGTTTCGCGCACGCCTTGCCACATCATCCTAATAAAGGTGGCCTGATATGGACAGGAGGTTTCGATACGAGACGGTGAAAGGTGAACGACTGCAGTCGAGTGCGCAGCTGCTTCGCGCATGCATTGCTTCATCCTCGTTCCATTTTGCTGATAGAATCATGTAGATCTAACTAGAATATTCTCTGATAAGTCTGATCTTTTTCTTCACCTACTTAGTGGTACTTTGAGCTGTCAGAAGTTTGCATAGTTATAAAATCAGGACAGGGTACGTGACATTGAGGAAATCATCTGAAAGAGCTGAAACAAAAAAATATGAGTCACTTAAGATCGAACGAAAACTTTTAAGTCATTGTATTATCAACTGTAAAATAAAATGGAAGATTTGGATAGGCCATTTCAATCTTTCAGTCTTTTTCTCACCTGTCAATTTTATCATTTACCGTACTACCTTGTCAAGTAAAATTATAATGTGGAATCAACTGATGTATTGAAAAAAAAGAAAAAAAAGAGGGAAAGCCTGCCCTAGATTCGAGTTCGGGAGATTTCGATTTGAGACGACGAGGGGTGAACGAACGGTCAAAATATGTGTGCGCAGCTGATATGTGCATGTAATAGTTATCCTTCTGGTGGTCCGTTGCTGACAAAAGCACAGAATATAATCTTTGTAAGTCCTGATTTTATTCCAGAAAATAGGTAGTACTGCAAACAATTCGCAGGTTATGTATTAACAAATGTTTACTGAAGTGCTTGTCAGAGGACATTTGAAGCACCGGACCTAATTATATTATCGTTTTAATGAACATACCTACCGAATAATAGCTGATTTTTTAATTTAAATCATTATCCTCAGGATAGGATGGCGTTGTCAAATACGTTGATGTAGAAGATGATTTCAAGACTTCGTGGGTTTTCGATTCGAAACGACGAGGGGTGAACGAACAGTCAAAATATGATGTGCACACCTGATATGCGCATGTATGATAGCGTTATCACCCCCAATCGGTCCTTTGCTCATGACAGCGCAGATTAGTATCTTCTTAAGTCTTGGTTTTATTTCAGTGACTAGGTAGTATTGCAAATAATCAACTGGTTATACGATAACAAAGTGTTTGCTGAAGTGCTTGTCAGAGGACATTTGAAGCACCTGACCTAGTGAAAATGGGGCGCATGATTTCTTGTCTTGTCGCTCACTTGTGAATTTGGGCATAACAAAATGATTGATGTTCAACGTGACAACACTGTTGCGCACCTTATCTGCGCATGACGCGATCTCCCTTTTGCATTTCTGCTGACGATAGCAGTGACGTTTATCTGTCAAATTCACTTTGTTCATTTTGGTTTTTATTACAGTAATGATAGGTGGTACTGCAAACATTTAATCGCTTATCGAAGTGCTTGTGAGAGGTTTATTTACAGCATCCGACTAAAAGTTAGCGTCCAAAAGGACATCATGGCAACCTTTTATGTTCTGTCATTCAATAGTAAATCGAATCTTATAATTTATAGATTATATAACATGATTTCCACTATTTGGGGAGATTGCAAAACAACGATTTCCTGAAAATCCGTGATTTTCTTATACAAATTTTCATAATTCCAGTGCAATTATTTCAACTTCGTATGCTAATCTGACTCTATTTCGATGCATTCTTATTTCTCGATTTTGATCTTTCCTATGTCAGGCTTCCAAATATTTGGGACGAAAAATTCATGATTTTCCCTAACTTGGGGGATTTCTATTAATGTCCCTGACTTTTTTGTCACTGGAAAAAAGTAGAACTCATTTAACCGATTTCCTAGGTAAAGTGATAGTCTAATTTGTATAACTCATCTCTCATGAGATCAAAGCGCTAATAGCCTGGTTTACTGATATATTCAAATTTATGCACGTTTCTTGACGACGGACGTCGTTACTTGTTATTCTTTAAACCGGTTAGTCACAATTGGACAAAATTACCTGCATACATTAGTTGTTGCTATGTCAGACAAGCCTCGGACAAACTTTCTGGATGTCAAGAACAACCTTCGTGTACGGAATAGGCATAAATGTGTATCTATTAGTAGACTCGCCTATGTGTAGGCTCAAATCTTTAGACTATCATAATATCTCTTAATTTTTCGTAACGCCTTTTTTACGCGGGAAGGGGGCGAAATTCGGCAAAGTTAATCCGACTACAATCGCGAAGTAAATTGGAAGTCCACCTTCATGACCGCTCGTTCCGTTCAGACTTGCCGTTAAACTAGGTTTAGTGGAACTGATTTCCGCTAAAGTGGTTTAGCGCCGTATATCTGAACAGGGCCTTTGTCCGGGCATGGATCGAGGCTGTATACGCAGTGGGACGCCGATAAAATATTTCATATTCCAAGAGCATAGTTGTCCTTCGCTTGTACAACCTTCTCCTGTTGGGGGTTAATTAGTCAAGCATGTTCCCGAAGGATTTTTTTTCAGTCGTATACATGGTTCAGTTTCATTCCAGACTAATATTGAACTTCCATTGAATCTGATTTACCATTCATAAATTTATAGTAATATCATATTTAGCACCATAAATAATACTATAATACTACAATATAGCATGATATATGCATTTACATCATCATTATCATTTATAGGCAGAAGGTGTTTATCAAGAATTAAGTAGAACGCGTTTTATTTTGTCTTATTATTGGTTTCGTTATGCTAGCGTGTTAAACATAAACGTTTCGTCTATACGCAAGAAGCGTCCTCCTACTCAAAAGCTACCTGTGTCGACAGTTACGTGACACGAAGTTCGAGAACGAATTTGCAACTATGCCGAGATGCCAAACTATAAATATAGATTAAGATGTCGATGCCAACCGTTCAGGACTATGCAAGAGACCAAAATTAAAATGTGAATGACGCAACAGCTGAATAAAAGCGAGAGCAGACATAATAACAATAACCATTGGCGTTCTATGAGGTAGTCACTTAAAATGAAAAGGCTTTTGTACAATACATATTCAGGAGCGATTAGCATCTCTGCAACTATAAAGCTTTACTGCAGCAAAAAGAAACATGAAGAAACTATAAAATAATGGTGTTGATTTAATGATAATAATTACAAACAACATTCTCATAGCGCTTAACAGGAATTGTTTTCAAGTGCTCTGTGAATAATCAACCTGCTATTGCAAAGCTACCATTTGACGCTGACTCTATTCAAGGAATTTCTTCCTACCGGGACCCATTAACCCCACCTGGGTTGAGTGCAGCACAACGCGGATAAATTTAGCTGAAGGGAATCAACATCATAGGCATGATAGGTGGGATTCGAACCTACGATCCTCAAAGGTGACAGTCAGAATCACGACGCCTTCACTGATTAGGTGCATGCTCATATTACATGTATTAGGCAACACCAGAAAAATGTTAACGAAGTGTTAAAAAGTGAATAACAAGAACAATAGGCGGGTTTACTAATAGATGCAAATTTTATGCGTACCTCTAACACAAAGGTTCTTGTCAACCCGAAAGCTAGCCCGAGGCTTACCCGACATAGCAACAAGTAATGTATGCAAAGTGGATTCCAATTATTGCAGTCTTATTGTTACCAACCGGTCTATGGAATACCACGTAGCTACGTTAAACGCACATAAATTTAAATATATATGTAAACCCGCCTATTGATTAATTTTCACTTTAATATAACACTAAAACTAAATGAAATGCTTTTTTATTTACACCAGAATAAATCAAATATACCATCATCAGAATCAGTTTAGTTAATTCCTAGTGATGTTCGAAAGCCCCGGTCACATAGGACCCCGGAAGCAACACGATTCATCCCGACTTTTTGTTAATTCACAGTTAACTGCCTCAGAACAACGAGTCGGGGTGAATCGTGTTGCTTCCGGGGTCCTATGTGCCAGGGGCTTAACAATCATCTCGTGTTGCCAAACATGAACATCACTGTGAGCAGGAGAGACAAAGGATTTTGGACAAATTAAACAACCGTCATTCAATCATTTTACAATAGTTGGATGCACACAAAAGAGATTTCCTGGCCTTTTATTCCATGGAGAAATGTCAAACAGTCCACTAATCACTGAATGAACAGGGAAGCTATTTTCTATTATGATAATGAAACTATGAAGATGAAGAAGATGTGAATAAATTCGTTTACTTTGTCCAATTCATTTGTCCCTTCTGCTCAAAGTACTTGGAGTCGATGTGAAATCCACCCAGGCTTTTGTGTTATGCGTCACGTACGGGAGTGGCGTTGTATGTATTTATCTCTGCAGAAGAAACTTTGTCGCGTCAAGTTAAATATGAAATTCGTGTTTGTTCATATTTGTCTCATACCCCATTGAACTTGCGATTTTCTTTCGTGATCATGAAGCTATTGTGAAGGTATGAATGAATCTGTTTTTACGTTGTCAAAATAATTTGTCCTTTCTGCTCACAGTCGTGTGGAGTCAATAGGGTTTTAGTGTGCATAGAAGAAGGTGCGGGAGTGTCGCGGTTGTTGTTAGTCCAGTTGAGGACTGCGTGTTCTGATAGCACCCACCTGTGTACATTCTCTTGGACTGAACACACGGTTACTACATAGCAACTCAACCATAGA